>JAVTVY010024033.1:0-91493 GCA_036873755.1 Hanleya hanleyi
TGCTGCGACACCAACGCACACGACACCCTGTTCCGCAGCCATGTTTGCAGATAGAAGAGCCCGTAGGCATCAATATCGAAACAGGGGGAACTCCCACCCATCGCACGAGGGCCGATGATGATGTCGCCCTAATTCAACAGTCAAATTCCAACGACAAGACCTTGGGCCAGATTTTGTACGACGTGGAGGGCAAAGTACACTTCGTGGACGAACCCATAAATGTTCCCAGCGATCTGTCACACGAAGACCACCCAGTGAGTGACATTTATTGGCGCCATTGGCCCATGATCCGGCAATGTTTCTACCGTCATCGCCCTATTCAAGATATCTACAATTTCCGACTGACTGACCTCACCCGTCTACGCAACTACGTGGAAGCCATCTTCAATGATCAAACTACGGCCTTCAAATTGAATCTAGCGTTTGGTTATGTGCTGCAGCATAAAGAGACAGTCCAAGTCCGATATTTTTACCCGAGTAGTAACATCCGGGTATTTGACCAACCGTTTACCATCATTAACCGTGTGTCGCTAGAGACGATGCTGGAGAAACTGGACACCGTGGATCCCTTGGAATGGGCCCAACAACAACGCCCCAACACCAAGTGGACAGTGGAGAGTGTGACCAATGTTACGTTTTTTGTTACCAAGCTGACCGACCACTCCCATCGGCTGAATGCGTCACTCATGCACTGATGAATACCATAACATGCCGTACATACTCTATATGTCTACATGTTGATCGTTGACGGTACGGAGGTGACCGAAGATACACGGATGTTACCGAAGATGTCACGGCTCGGCCCTCGACTTGGGATAGTTGAACTGAGTGTGCTAAAAATAGATCACCAGCTAGCGTGCTATAAAAGGGAGGCGGCCTGGCCGTTTCATCAGACACTCTGTCAACCACCAAGATGTTCACTTGCACAACCTGCCAGAAGCTGTTTACTCGTTTAGATACGTTACGACGCCACGAGGCCTCCACCCACAACGATGCTCGGTATACTTGTATAATCTGCGCACGGTCATTCAATCGGAAGGATCATTTACTGCGTCATGAGAGGGTACTCCACGCGGGTGCGACGGTACTATGTAATGATTGTGGTCGACTCTTCAAACGACCCAGTCGGTTTAGACAGCACCAACGTTTGATGCATGCCCCGTCTCTACGGTTTGGGCGACAACTTTCCACTAAAGAGGAGCCGCGGAAGGTCAGACCCAGTGAAGATGAACCCGGAGAGACGAACGCCACTGGTGATGTGATGACGAAGAGCCTGCCTATACCCACGGTCCAGGAGGGCCTGGATATCCAGCCGGACCCCTCCGTTACGGTTTCGAGTCATACGCCTGACAACATCGAACGTCGCTAATGTTCCTAGCGATCTCTTACAGGACGCCCAGCCAGTGAGTGACATTTATCGGCGCCACTGGTCCATGATACGGCACTGTTTCTACCGTCATCGCCCTATTCAAGATATCTACAATTTTCGACTGACCGACCTCGCCCGTCTACCTAGCTACGTGGAAGCCATCTTCAAAGATCAAGCTACGTCCTTCAAATTAAATCTGGCGTTTGGCTATGTGCTGCGGCATAAGGAGACAGACCAAGTCCGATACTTTTACCCGAGCAGTAACATCCAGGTATTTGACCAACCGTTTACCATCATTAACCGAGTGTCGCTACAGACGATGCTGGAGAAACTGGACACCGTGGATCCCTTGAAATGGGCCCAACAACAACGCTCCAACACCAAGTGGACAGTGGAGAGGGTCACCAATGTTACGTTCTTCGTGACCAAACTACGGAATATTCCCATCGGGTGAATGTATTCACCCAGGCACTGATAGATACTCAGAATGCACAAACATGTATCTGAGGATATGTTGCCTCAACGGTTTCCTGGGCTGCCCGATGATGATTACAATAAACGGTTCAAAGCGAACATGGCCAAAGATGGAACTTTCTGGAATGGAGACTTCTGATTGGACAAGAATACATCTAACGGACAGGAACGAATATGACAGATGCAAATGGTGGTCTCTAATTGGACAAGAGTGTTCTTGAATTGTAACACCAAGTGGATAATGGAGATATTGACCAATGTTGCGTTCTTCGTGGTTAAACTGACCACCACCTCCATCGGATGAAAGTATTCACCCACGCACTGATAGATACTCAGAATGCGCAAACAACTATCTGAGGGTTGTTCTCTCTCTGGTCTATATCATGGCGTTATGTTAGAGTGTTAAGGTGTAACGACGGGCGTTGACGGGCATCACCGCATTTCGAAGAATTAGTGACAATTCCATGGAATATCAGAGCTTCTGAGCTATTTCACCAGGGCGTTGAAGCATTAAGAATGGTGTTGGTGGGCGTTGCTACAAGATGACACCTCACACGGTCCATTTGGACCGCGGATGGTCCATCTCTACACCAAATAACATCCTTCACTGCTAAAAAAGGCCCACTTTCGCTACAACTTGTACTAATGACGTCACCAATGACGTCACAGATGCTATAAATATCCCTGAAATCAGGGTCTATACTCCGAGAGCTACAACATGATACACCACACGACGCATTCGCAACGCGGATGGTCCATCTCTACACCAAATACCTTCCTGCACTGCCCCAAAAGGCTCACTTTCGCTAATACTTCCTACTGATGACGTCATCGATGACGTCACAGATGCTTCGGACATGCCTCAATTCGGAATGTACACCCCGAGAGCTACAAAATGACACCTCACACGACGCATTCGGACTAAGGATGGTGCATCTCTACACCAAACTCACCCTCACGCACCCACAAAATGTCCACTTTCGCTACTACTCGTACCGATGACGTCATCAATGACGTCACAGATGACGCGGACAACCCTCAAATCGGAATGTACACCCCGAGAACTACAAGATGACACCTTCCAGGACGCATTCGAACCGTGAATAGCCCATCTCGACCCCAAATACCTTCATACTTTCACCGATTCGCACGGGGACACTTCCTATCATGTTCTAAATGACGAGACGAGTAAAACGAGACCCCTCAACCCTACCGCAAATGTATAGAAGTACGTTTCCCAGGGGGACAAACATTGATCCTATACCCTCAGTATGGGACTATATGAGGCTATATCGTACTTTTTCAAAAATTTCACCGATTCGCACGGGGACACTTCCTAACATGTTCTAAATGACGAGACGAGTAAAACGAGACCCCACAACCCTACCGCAAATGTATAGAAGTACGTTTCCCAGGGGGACAAACATTGATCCTATACCCTCAGTATGGGACTATATGGGGTTCGGTGACTTTTTCAAAAATTTCACCGATTCGCACGGGGACACTTCCTATCATGTTCTAAATGACGAGACGAGTAAAACGAGACCTCACAACCCTACCGCAAATGTATAGAAGTACGTTTCCCAGGATGGTCCCGTAATTTTCCCGTAATTTAGGATAAAGTCCGTATTCCGTATTTTTTCAGGAAAATTTTTACATACACCCACCCTGGAACTAGGGGAAGATAACTCTGTTGATAGACAAGCCCCATTAAGCCCGGCGACCTATATACCCCTCATACCCCATATAGGCATTTTCCCAGGTTTTTCGATAAAGTCCGTGTTCCGTATTTTTTTTTTCAGGAAAAATTTTACATGCACCCACCCAGCCATCAAATACCCCTTCACCTAGGCTTCACGTTGATACCTCACTCGACCCCATTCGACCATTAGGGGCTCCCCTAGATGCCAAAACGTCTATTTTCATACCCTTGGGCCACCGCGCATGCGCAGAATGACCCTAATTCAACCCCACACCCAGTCCATCAGATGCCCCTTCATGAATGCTTCACTTTGATACCTCACTCGATCCCATTGGACCATTAGGGGCTCCCCTAGCTCCAAAAAGGCTATTTTCATGCCCTTGGGCCACCGCGCATGCGCAGAAGGCCGATATGTCAACCCCACACCCAGTCCATCAGATGCCCCTTCACGAATGCTTCACTTTGATACCTCACTCGACCCCATTGGACCATTAGGGGCTCCCCTAGCTCCAAAACGTCTATTTCCATACCCTTGGGTCACCGCGCATGCGCAGAATGCCGATATTTCAACCCCACGCCCAGTCCATCAGATGCCCCTTCACGAATGCTTCACTTTGATACCTCATACGACTCCATTGGCCCATTAGGGACTCCCCTAGCTCCAAAACCGCTATTTCCATACCCTTGGGCCACCGCGCATGCGCAGAATGCCGATATTTCAACCCCACACCCAGCCCATCAGATGCCCCTTCACGAATGCTTCACATCGATACCTCACTCGACCCCATTGGTCCATTAGGGGCTTCCCTAGCTCCAAAACGTCTATTTCCATACCCTTGGGCCTCCGCGCATGCGCAGAATGCCGATAGTTCAACCCCGCGCCCAGCCCATCAGATGCCCCTTCACATATGCTTCACTTTGATACTTCACTCGACCCCATCGGTCCATTAGGGGCTCCCCTAGTTCCAAAAAGGCTATTTTCATACCCTTCGGCCACCGCGCATGCGCAGAAGGCCGATATGTCAACCCCTCACCCAGCCCATTAGATACCCCTTCACGAATGCTTCACTTTGATACCTCACTCGACCCCATCGGTCCACTAGGGACTCCCCTAGCTCCAAAACCGCTATTTCCATACCCTTCGGCCACCGCGCATGCGCAGAATGACCCTAATTCAACCCCACACCCAGTCCATTAGATGCCCCTTCATGGATGCTTCACTTTGATACCTCACTCGACCCCATCGGTCCACTAGGGGCTCCCCTAGCTCCAAAAAGGCTATTTTCATACCCTTCGGCCACCGCGCATGCGCAGAATGGCGATATTTCAACCCCTCACCCAGCCCATTAGATGCCCCTTCACATAAGCTTCACTTTGATACCTCACTCGACCCCATCGGTCCACTAGGGGCTCCCCTAGTTCCAAAAAGGCTATTTTCATACCCTTCGGCCACCGCGCATGCGCAGAAGGCCGATATGTCAACCCCGCACCCAGCCCATCAAATGCCCCTTCACCTATGCTTCACTTTGATACCTCACTCGACTCCATCGGCCCACTAGCGGTCCCTACAGATTGCCGAACACTTCCACGAAAACCCACGGTTTTGGGACTACTTTCGGTCCGCGGAGGCAGACCGCATCACCACCAGACCGCATCACCGCGGAGAAATACATGCCCCAAGGTCACGCCCCATTCACCCAGACCGGAAGTGACGTCATACCTGCGCCCCATTCACCTGCGCACACCGCCCCAATACCGCCACAAAACCTCCCCATTTTTTTTTCTGCGCATGCGCAGTGAGGCGCTATTCTATCAATTTACCGTTTGTATACTACTTTCGTGGTCATCAATATTAATGTCAGGAATTTGCAGCATAGTCTGCAACATGTCATTCTTTTTAACACTATAGCAATGGACTTGTGACTGGAATACACAAACTGAAGTTTCTGTTTCGTAGCGGTCGAGTCTTTTCTTCAGAAAAAGTGGTTGTCTAAAAATTACGATGTCGTTGAAAAAGACTGACTGTCCGCCGGTGTTCAGATGGTACGACGCGAATGTAGATAATAGCCTGAGATATGCTGCCCTAGGTTGATGTTAATTTTGCGCTGGGCGAATACAATCACATGATGCAGGATAGGTCATACGATCACCTCCCATATGTGACCTTATTCCAATTACGGTATTCCACCGTGTTTTGGCTGCGAATAACAGTATTCACCCATATTTCTGAATATATGGTAAATTACCGTAAATGCAATCTGATGCAAGAGTTTTATCAAGTGAAGGCCACGGCAAGAGGGTCGAAAGCTCATGTATTAAATTGCGATGAATTGCCTTGACGTGGATTTTGTATAGCATTATTGAAGATCCCATGTAGGAGTCTAAAACAGTAAATGTCAAAGTTGTTTCCATGTTTTCAGTTGCTGTGATGATCCTCGTCGTTTGTAGCTG
Source organism: Hanleya hanleyi (assembly GCA_036873755.1). Taxonomy (NCBI): domain Eukaryota; kingdom Metazoa; phylum Mollusca; class Polyplacophora; order Lepidopleurida; family Hanleyidae; genus Hanleya; species Hanleya hanleyi. Next base: position 5,997 of record JAVTVY010024033.1, read on the forward strand.
AGAGTGCTTATGACGTATGTCGATGAGGGCCGTTTATTTACAAAGGCCACGCCTGTAACGCCCAGAAAGTGTTCATGAAAACGCCCACAAGCGTTCCACCCGCATGTCAGGCCTGCATGCTTTTCATATCCAGCTGTTAATATACAGTTGGAAAAGATGTCGAGTCATCAAAAGGATGTTATCGCTGTCATACAGGACCCACTTCTATCCCATGATGCAATGTACAACCATGACAATTATATGTCAGGCGGGGATCATAATCTAACTCAATATGCCTTATACCTGATGATGTTTTATCGCACTTCTATCCCGTGGTGCAATGTACGTCGCTGGAAAATAAATATTCTAATGCCGTATGATCGTATCCGTAGGTTTGATTTGTCAGCGATGTTTTCATACGTGACCCGTTCCGTCGTCTACTCGCATCACAGGGGATTTCATTCTCATACTGGATCGAGCTAACTAAGCGATACATTACATCGAATACCATAACATGTTTTGTTAGGTAGCGTACGGTATTAGACATCCACGATGTTTCGACTATAGATGGCTTCCCCGAACATCGCCATCCTGCCTGGTGAAAATGCCTGACAATACATGTTATGAAATCGAAGACATAAAGACCCACTTTAGATTACTATATATATTTGAATAGCGAGGAATATTAGCAAGGTCACAGGTCTCATGCGAAGAAAAGATTCTGTGTTGTTTGATAATGATCGGGGTTAGGCGGAAGTACGCTGGCCTGATCTGCTCGTCTCGTTAAGATCGTCGGCATGCTATGTCAGATTCAGATAAGATACTGATGTGTCTAGAGTTCAAGATAAAGTCGAAGGTGAGAGGTCGGTTTCCATTCGCTATTTCCGACTAGCCTCCCCAAGGCATTTGTTTATACGAACATAACGTTTTACCGATGGTGTATGTTAACCCTACCTGGCCTGGCCTGGGGGGCCCCCCCCTACCAAACTTTCTGCGCTATCTCCGGAACGACGAAAAATAGAGTGCTGAAACTCCGGGACTTTATAGTTTATCTTATTGGGGTAATTTTGAGCCCATTTGCATAACCCCCCGAGCAGGGCATCATGGGTAAATTCAAGATGGCGGCAACGTGGGGTACCAGAAAAGTGATGTTTTTGTCATATTTCTTCAAAATTTCTGCTTTTCCGCGATGAAAAGTGGGCAAAAACTATTTCATTTCACATTATATTAATATTTACTAATTTATCATGCAGTTTTTGCGGAGAAATTGCATAAATAAAAAATTCGGAAAATCCGACCGAAAAATCAACCAAAAAATGCCGTTTTTGAAAATGACGTCACGGTGACGTCATCGAAGCGGCCATCTTGGATTTTTCTGGTAGAGCTTGACCCAAGTGTATAGTGTGGTAAGTTTAAGCCCCCTAGCTCAAGGGATAAGAAAAATAATTAGGGGGGGGGCATTTCGCCCTCCCCCCCCAGGCCTGGACAGGTCTCAAAAAGCCCAGGCCAGATAGGGTTAAAGAGAAGTGTAAAACAAGTGTGGGAATGCAAGAGAAATGCAGTCGTGAACCAGACCGCCTTAGGTGCGTCGGAAGCAATAGAAAGTGGTACGGACTTACGACACAGGCCTGGCGAAAGCAAATCTTTTTTGGGGGCTACTATCATAGCAATGTGGGCGAGGGTCCAGGCGCCGCCTAAGCCTCAGAAGCTCCTGGGGTCTAGATCGGCGGAGACGCGTTCTATGCAATTTCTGGCGAATAAAATCACTCTGTAATGAAGTCTATTTTCAGTTCTTTCTTAATCCTTTCACCATGAAAACGCAATCGATTGTGGTTTTCTGCGATACTGAATTAGAAAATTATATGCATAGAAAAGTAACCGATATAATTTTTAAGGGCAATGGGTGTTAATAAATTCATTGCAGAAGTAGCGCCATCTACATTCAGAGTTTAAAAGTATAGGTGGCGCTAGATATACACTTTTGCAATAAAACAGATGGCGCTCGTAGTTTTTATACGGGCCATAACTGCTGACAGTGAACTATTTCTTGGACAAGGGACATTATAGTTACTTACAGGGAATTATTGCACCCTCCCCGACAGCCCCCGCCGGGTCTGCGAGGGACCAATTCGCAAGGGAGCAGAGCAACCAAGCAGGGGAGAGGCTGAGAGGGGGTAACCCCTCACAGTTTTAGCGCTTTTTTTAAGATGTCACTAAAATTTCGCTCACAGAGAGTATCTGAACAGTGTTTGTTCCCGATAGGTTATACATTAGAACAATGTAAAAAGTATTTCCATGTGATACAAGATGAAACGTGTATAAGGCGCTATTGAACTCCTCGTTCTCGTTAGGCCGTATATTTTTTGAAACACAAGACCGGGTACGGACCGGGAAAGGAAACAATGCACCCAGAAATAACCTAGCGTGTATGACATATTGCACGAGCGAACAACGAACTCCTATGTTGAAAACAAATTTCTAAATTTCTTGTTTCGTTGATAAAATAACGTGAACATCAAGCGGCATCATGCATATGAACGTATACTTTCCACGATCGAAGTTGTCCCAAGCGGTCTAGTCGGTGCTCAGATCCGCTAACAAATTCACTAGCATTCTGGACTGATCAAAGCCTTCTTCCACTGCTTGAAGTTCTAGTTGTTTTTTATTTTGTGATTGTATCTTTCTTCACTTTTTTTTCTTTTATATTTTTAACACCAAAAGTGGTAAGGCCATGGTCGTACTTGCCGTACCGCTTTTGCAGTCTGAGAGAGATTGAGGGAGGATTCATGGTATTGGAAGATCGATAAGGCCATCTCACTCCCTTGCAATCTCAGATAGTTACGTTGTATTGAATGAAAATTGTCATTGCCATCTTCACTAATTCAAATCAAATCAATCTGTATTGCCCTATTATGATGCAAGAGCTAATGGCAAATGCATAAAAGACAAAATTGCACAAAAACAGGCGAACAATGAAACACAAGAACACATTCAACATAAGGCATAAGGCAAGTGTATAGATATAGCTTGTTTATTATGCAGCATGCATGTGACAGGGGTTGTTTCACTGGGCTGGAGCAGATAATCTCTGAAACGCTATACATAAACACATTTCGCAACAGCAATAATAATATGTGGCACCTGTCATAAAACACACATATATATATATAAGGAAAAACGTTTTGGACATTGTATCTACATCAAACATTGATATCCTCCATAATGCACGTCTGTATACTCTATACCTATGGTTGGCCATCCCTGCCACAATTCGTCATTTACAGGATGCCTGTAAATAATATATACCATGGTATAAAATGCCAAGCCTGCCATAATTCGTATTTACAGGATGCCTGTAATTATTTTGTACCATGGTATAAAATGCCAAGCCTGCCATAATTCGTATTTACAGGGTGCCTGTAATTATTTTGTACCATGGTATAAAATCGCCAAGCCTACCATAATTCGTATTTACAGGATACCTGTAAATTATATATACCATGGTATAAAATCGCCAAGCCTGCCATAATTCGTATTTACAGGATGCCTGTAATTCATTTAGCCGTAAGTCGTAAATTTACGCCTTCTTATCATTTCCACCAATGATATGCGCTTTTACAAATTTGGTGCCGGGTTTTGCGCAACCTCCAAACAGGGTTATCTCCCCTCCTGTCAGTCGATCGACCCTGCCCTCACTAAATTATACAGGGCGAAAAAACGCCCTCGCAGTCTCCGCACAGTGAGTCTTCACCAAGCCATGAGATTAAAAGTGCGAGATTATCCGAACTGCTCGGTAACTTGTGTCTAATTCCGCTTAACCCGGGGCTAGGGGCCGTATGAACCCATGTACTTCAAGATCCTCATGGTACTCATATGAACAGTCACAATCAAAGCGTGACTGAGATACATCATTCTTTAGATGACGACTTACAAGGAATATTATGGATTAAGAATACTGATCAGCGATACGGATTTGATATTTTTGGAACATCATGATGTCTTGCCGGCATCATTGAAAATTGTTGACCGCTTCTCTCTTGCAGGAACAAGCCTATGTTTATGTATACTATGATTGTCTTTTTGAATTTGGTGCTAATACTGTTATGTGGAAAATGGAATAGGTCTTTGGATTATGGACGCGGATATTCTCTAATGGACGACAGCTGGATTATGAATGACGGACTAGACGCTTGTAATCGCAACAACCTGAATTAACCAGAATTAATCAAGTGCAGCACATCTGTACTTAAATAACTGTTCATCTCTTTACAACAACAACATTTGGACTACATCAAGGCATGGAGCCTAATATAGATTGAGAGATCACTCCGTGACATCAATGGTCAAAATTTGGCCGCCGACAGTGATAAAACTAAGTCTCTTGATTATTTTATGACGGCTTAGCTTACCACATTGTGGGCTGAATGACCAGGCTTTCAGGGACTCTCGGCTAATTCTGCAATGTTCCGTGGTGGTATGAGCATGTTTTAGGGAGTTAAATCCGGATAATGTAAATGTGTTAAAAGGCGATTTTCGCTCGTGTGAGCACCCAAATCGAATGTCGGAATGTGTAAAGCAGTCAGCCATTTCATCAATGTGTCCATTCACATTATCCGGAAGTCTCCGGAAAATATTTTATTTTACGAGAACAATTCACTCAGCTTGAATATATATGTTCATTCGTCCATAAATCTGGATCTAGTGGACGGATTTCAATGTTTTTTGCACCAAAAGGCATCATTTTCCGAGCCTGATTCCCTGGCTACCATGATTTTCAATATACAGCCATTATTTACAGATTGGTCGGTTACGGTTGGTTGTAGTTTATCTCCGCCCATATTACTGTAACCAGTGTTCAAAGATGGACAGTTTTAAGACATCAAGTTCCTTGATTGCTGTCAGTGGCCAGACCAACCTGTAACCATTTCGGTCATCTATACGCGGTAAGACTGACCCTGGGATCGTGTGTATCCATTTTTGTCCTCCGCCACGAAGTGGTGGGAGGACTTGGAAATGCTAGCCGTCCGTCCTTCCGTCCGTCCCTCCGTCCGTCCTTCCGTCCGTCCCTCCGTCCGTCCGTCCGTCCCTCCGTCCGTCCGTCCGTCCTTCCGTCCGTCCTTCCGTCCGTCCGTCCGTCCCACATCTTGTGAACGCGATATCTTGAGAACAATTCGACCAATCGACTTCAAACTTGACAAGGTGCTTCACATCAGTTAGACGGCCATTGGTATTGATTTTCACTGAAGTACGTAATCCAAGATGGCCGCCATCGACCATATTGGATTCTGTTCGTCCCACATCTTGTGAACGCGATATCTCAAGAACAATTCCACCAATCAACTTCAAGCTTGGTAAGGTTCTTCACATCAGTCAGACGGCCATTGGTATTGATTTTCACTGAGGTACATAATCCAAGATGGCTGCCATTGACCATATTGGATTCCATCCGTCCCAGATCTTGTGAACGCGATATCTCGAGAACAATTCATCCAATCGACTTCAAACTTGGGAAGGTTCTTCACATCAGTTAGACGGCCATTGGTATTGATTTTCACTGAGGTACGTAATCCAGGATGGCTGCCATTGACCATATTGGATTCTGTCCATCCCACATCTTGTGAACGCGATATCTCGACAACAGTTTGACCAATCCACTTCAAACTTGAGAATGTGCTTCGCGTCAGTTGAACGGCCATTGGTTTTGATTTTCACTGAGGTACATAATCCAAGATGGCTGCTATTGACGATATTGGATTCCATCCGTCTCGGATCTTGTGAACGTGATATCTCGACAACAATTTGACCAATCAACTTCAAACTCGAGACGGTGCTTCGCATCAGTTAGACAGCGATTGGTATTGATTTTCATTGAGGTAGTATGTAATCCAAGATGGCTGCCATTGACCATCTTGGATTTCACTCACCCATATTGTACCCATCTGTGTTGTGAACGCGATATCTTTATCGATTTATAAACCTCACCATCCACAAATCCATATACAACTACAGACTTACATTCCAATGTTACACTACCCATTACTGCTTCCCAAACCTCCTCAAATTGTCTCAACAATTCCAGATGAACGTCTCTTTCCACATACACATATCAACTTTCCAAGTCATATTTAAGGAGATATTGGAAGCGTATATGCTGTATGCTCTCAAACAGGCTACTTGGCGGAGGACCTGCTAGCTACTCAGCTTGTCAGCCTACTTTCGGCAACTGCAAGAGGGAATTTCCAGAAATCAATACCACGTGTCTTCGTCAGCCAATCAGCAAAAGTCTACCGACGTAGCCCCAACGTAACTCGCCATTTTCGAGTCATGTGATGTCCTACTTGTTCAAAATTACAGATCCACCACACTTCTTGTATGACACGAAAGTTATTCATATATATATATTTTGTAAGCCCAGGCAATATCTGTTTCAGAAGTGGTATGAAAACCTGTAATTTATCAGATTTCTCGAGTCTGTTCTCCGCCGGATGAAGGCCGAACAGAATCCGGTAAAGTACCGGATATCGCTCCGCGATAATGGAGACACACGATTCGCAAGCCATCTTATGGATGGCGAAGTGTACGCAAATGTGGCCAGACCTGAACACACAGGACAGGCTGGCAACAATAAAACCAGCAGTGTCAACAGATTAAGACCTCATTATCTAGCCTGCTTGCTTTGATATTTCTTTGAGCAGGGATCTAAACGGATTAAACACAGACGGTGTTAGATGAGACTGATAAGATGTTATTCCTCCATCTACAGTAAGCTCCATGATCAAGGCTAACGGTCGTTTGTTTGAAAACAAATCAGCGATGCTTGCTTTGTCGGAATTAAATTGTCCCGCACATTCACATCTGCAAACTTATATATCCTCGTATTTAGTATGTGGACTGTTTTTGGCTGGTAAAATTCAGGTTTTGTGAAATGATGTCTTGGTACATGTAAATTGACTGAGGGCAGGGTCGATCGACAGACAGAAGGGAATATGACCCTGTTTGGAGGTAAAGCCCGGCACCAAATTTGTAAAAGCGTATATCATTCGATTGGTGGTAATAATAAGAAGGCGAAGATTTACGACTTACGGCTAAATGAATTACAGGCATCCTGTAAATACGAATTGTGGCAGGCTTGGCGATTTTATACCATGGTACAAAATAATTACAGGCATCCTGTAAATACGAATTATGGCAGGCTTGGCATTTACAGGTATCCTGTAAATACGAATTGCGGCAGGCTTGGTGATTTTATACCATGGTACAAAATAATTACAGGCATCCTGTAAATACGAATTATGGCAGGCTTGGCATTTACAGGCACCCTGTAAATACGAATTATGGCAGGCTTGGCATTTACAGGCACCCTGTAAATACGAATTATGGCAGGCTTGGCATTTTATACCATGGTATATATTATTTACAGGCATCCTGTAAATGGTGAATTGTGGCAGGGATGGCCAGCCATAGATACCAGTTCTGCCTGCAGATATGGGCAGTACAGCTATTCAAACCCTCCGTTTAAAATAAGAGCCAATAAACGGACAGCGTTCTAGTGTGATACGCCACCTTCTTGAGATCTCGGTATAGTTTGACGGAGGCCTATAGTTTATACGGAGGACAAACTCTTTGAATGTCCGGATGTAAACGACAAGGGGCGTCTCTTTAGTCAAAACAAATACGGAGAAGGACATATGAACTCGACACAATCAGAGGAGACGAAATATACAACAATTCTCTTGGCGTTTACTTCGCTCAAATATGGCACATTTGGAAAGGTCATGAGGTCACAAAAGCTGTTCGATGAGCCTATTAATAAACGGCTAGTCTTCGTCAGAGTGAATTCGTCTTCTGTCATGGTTCGGCTTTGCCAGAGGAGTCATGAATATTGATATGGGTATATATTGCCGAGCTGTGTACATAGGATTTACACGTGCTGAATCCAGGATATTTCCCACTGAGGACATTTCCCCCAGCAGACATTTCCCACGAGGCATTCCCTCCTTCGAGCATTTCCCCCTGCGGACATTTCCCCCTTCGGACTTTTCCCCCTTCCTATATATTTTAGTAATATGACTTCGTATACAAATGTGTAAGAAAGTTAAAACATTGGCAAAAACAATTTGGAGAATTTTTTAGTATCAGCTCGAAAGAAATAAAGTACGAGGAATAATTTTGCTTGGCAATCTAAAGACTGAATCGTATGGTGTTCCATTTCGGCCATTTTTGCGTCGCGCGTCGCAGGCGACGGGAAGGGCGATGTCGCCCACGACGTCGCCCGCGACGTCGCCCTTCCCGTCGCGTTCTTATAATGTTAAGAGATAGAACGCGACGCGACGTCGCCCTTTTTAAACGCGACGTCGCCCTTCCCGTCGCGCGTCGCGCGTCGCTTTCATCAACGCGACGGGATGAGCGACGTCGCCCACGACGTCGCCCGCGACGTCGCCCTTCCCGTCGTGTTCTTATAATGTTAATTGATAGAACGCGACGCGACGTCGCCCTTTTTAAACGCGACGTCGCCCACGACGTCGCCCGCGACGTCGCCCTTTCCGTCGTGCGTCGCCTTCCGGTATTTTAGGACAAAATCGATCTGCGCATGCTTAGGGAGCAGCTATTGCGATGTGGATCGTATGGCGAGGCCGTCATTTCATGAATGATCTCTGCCACTATCGATGAAGAAAATGTCAGCGTAAATGAATAATGATTATCCTGCATTATCGTATAGCTTTTAAATGGTGTTAAATAGTATAGTCCATGCTTGGAATGATGCCTGTTATGAAGTTATCTCTCGGAAAGTCTGCAACTCGCTGTGTTGTACTGTACAAATTATATCTTCGCTTCCAAAAAATATACGCAACCCCCACATCCGTACATCGTCTTGAATTTCTTTATTCCCATTGGATTTACGCGTGTATCTGTCTGTGGCTTTTCTGTGGGCTTTTATGTGTTTGTGTTTTACAGTTGTTCTTACAGTATACCTCCTTATGTGACCACATTTACCAGGCCGTTGAAAATATCCTTTTATTTACTGCTGTCCAACACTGTATACACTGTATATGGAGAGAGATAGTCCTATAACTCTCAAAAAGAAGAAAATTATGATGGAATTGAAGTTATTTTGTTCTTTCTACTCTTTCTAAGAACTGACTGAAGAATATTAGTACTTCTGTACTCTTTAAATCGTTCGGCATTTCCACGATCGTTCTAGACGATTGAACTTAAAATTCAGGACGAGTTCTTGGAGTTCGAGCAAGTTGCTCTTAACTGCAGAGATTCTTTCCTCATTTTCGAGAAAAATATAAAAAAAATCATCCTTGAAACACAATTGTCGTCAAATGGCCTGAACAAAACCTGGAACAAAATCCATGAATTATTTTAAGAGTGCATATCAACGAGATTTGAATTTTTCTTGAAATTGAGGAAAGAACCCCTGCAATTACAAGGACGTAGACAAGTTTTCAGATTTGGGGCGGGGGGGGGGGGAGCTATACTATGACAGCACAATAAGGCGAGGGTCCAGGGGCCGCCTAGGCCCGGAAGCTCCAGGATCCCAGATGACTGGAGATGCGTTCTTGGCCTTTCCCAGTGAATAAAACTCAACATTAAAACGCACACGTTGTAACCAGTTTTTTTTTGTCTTTTCTTGCTTTTATGTGTGGGTATTTTCTTTCCAGGGTTATTAAACCTCAAACTTGGTCAACACAAAAAACGCTGTGCAAACTGATTAGCTCAGCGACTCATCCAGGTTGTGGTTTTGGAGGGAATACGTGTTTTGTACATTTTGGGAGGAATTTATACAGTAGATTTGTGGGTTCCGAATCACGGTGACTTGCGGATCACTTTCCTAATGAACGCCTTATATTTCTTGTAATAAAGCATCTGTCTAAATCTTTTCTATTTTTATTGGAACGTCTGTTTCTGTGGACCCAAATAAATGTCGAACAACCGACCTGCGTTGTTTGTTTCTCGGTCAATTCGGCATGGTAATGCTTCCGGTACCACGCAATGGCAAATTCACGCTGGGACAAAAACGCGTGTGATTTCTTAAGTGTTGAATCCACGAGAAATAAAATGGCTTTAAGTGGTAATTTCAGTATTCGTTTCAGTGACTGAATCATATGAATGGTCAAACACAATATCTAATGATTTGCGATAACCCTAACCTCGCCAGCAGTGTAACATAATGCGGCATTAGAGATGTCAATTCCGGATAACGAATTGTGACATTGAAGACTGCACACGGACAAATGTCTCTTGGGCAAAGTTATTGCTTTAAAATAATTTTAAGTCACAGAACGGGATAGTCTTCACTCCCCCCCCCCCTCCTTCCCCCACCCCATCACACAGATACCAAAGATTTCAAAATTAAAGATTTTATTATTAAACTTGGGAAAATATATCTGTGTGTCCTTTCCTCTATTTTCTTTTGTCCAGATATAGATGCTAAATAGATGTCCGATGTCCATTTAGAGAGTTTATATATTGTAATCTTGAATATGCGAGTATAATTCGTTCAGCTGTCAGAAACACGATGGAACGTGTGTGTAGCTTTCTTAAATTTGAATCTGAATTCCATGCAGTATATCAGGTCAGATGGGGAAACATTTTCGACAGGTTTCTATTGAACCAGGTCTGTCAGGTTCAATGTTAAATGAATGGTGTCATCCCTGAACAAATAACAAACTATCGAAATCCCGAGAGAATTAATTTAATTAGTGAGGATAATTTCCGTATATGGCATGGTCAAACAGATCAGGTCGTCGTTGTATATGAAAAATTTCTGCCTCAGTAATGGCAATCCAACAAAATCCAGGCATGTGATACATCATTTTTCGCCTATTGGGATATTGGTGATAGATGACCACTCAGGCTTTACAAATATATATATATGCTCAGCGGCTGTAACGACCGCTAGATGGCGTGATCCGCTTCTTACCAAAGTGATTCGCAACTACCCGCGCTGGTGCACTGAGACGGACATGATTTTCTCATTGATTTACAAGTTCGATTAGAGAATTTTATACATGCAATTATCGACAACAGATTTTCGTAGAAAATAAGGCCAAGAATCACTCTCAACTCTTAACAACACGAGCGCCAGCACTCTAGATGTAAAAGGCGATTCGGAACTCCCCTGTTAACTGTATGCTTAAACATGCCTCGTTTCCTCTGCTTGACCACTTTCCCCTCTGACAAACACGCAGTGGGGAATATGTATTTCACAATCACGTCTATTTTTTGTTTGTCTTGCAAATATTTGGGGGGGGGTCCATGCCCCCCTTGTCTACGGCCATGAGTTAAGTGCAAATTACCCAAACTCCAAGAACTCGTCTTAAATTTGAAGTTCAATTGTCGTGACACGTCTAGTACGATCGTGGAAATGCCGGATAATTCGAAAGTGTAGAAAAACTAATATTCTTCAATTAATTTTTAGAAAGAATAGAGAGAACATAATTCTCACAGTAAAATGACTTCAATTCCATCATAATTTCTTTTTTGTTCTTCTTTTTGAGAGCTATAGAACTATCTCTCTCTGCTAAATTGAAAGCTAAAATATCTACTACAATCTGTCGGGACGTGACAGGTTGAGTACCGGTATACAGTGTTGGGCAGCAGTAAACAAAAGGATATTTTCAAAGCCCTGGTCAATGTAGTAACATAAGGAGGTATACTGTAAGGATATCTGAAAAATGAAAACACACAAACACATAAAAGCACACATAAAAGCCAAACACACATCCACGCGTGTACGGATGTGGGGGTTGCGCATATCTTTTGGAAGCGAAAATATAATGTGCACAGTACAACACAGCGAGTTACAGACTTTCCGAGAGATAATTTCATAACAGGTATCATTCCAAGCATGGACTAATATTTAACACCGTTTAAATGCTATACGATAATGCAGGATAAGCATTATTAATTTACGCCGACATTTTCTTCGTCGATAGTGGCAGAGCTCATTCGTGAAATGGCGGCCTCACCATACGACCCACATCGCAATAGCTACTCCTTAAGCATGCGCAGATCGATTTTGTCCTAAAATACCGGAAGGCGACGCGCGACGGAAAGGGCGACGTCGTGGGCGACGTCGCGTTTAAAAAGGGCGACGTCGCGGCGCGTTCTATCTCTTAACATTATAAGAACGCGACCGGAAGGGCGACGTCGCTCTTCCCGTCGCGCGTCGCTTTAATAAACACGACGCGATGGGCGACGTCGCCCACGACGTCGCCCATCCCGTCGCGTTCTTATAATGTTAAAAGATGGAACGCGACGCGACGTCGCTCTGTTTAAACGCGACGTCGCCCACGACGTCGCTAGCGACGTCGCCCTTCCCGTCGCCTTCCGGTATTTTAGGACAAAATCGAGCTGCGCATGCTTAAGGAGCTATGGTGTTCCATAAGGGCGACGGGGAGGGCGACGTGGTCCACGACGTCGCCCGCGACGTCGCCCTTCCCGTCGCCCTTCCCGTCGCGTTCTTATAATGTTAAGAGATAGAACGCGACGAGACGTCGCCCTTTTTAAACGCGACGTCGCCCTTCCCGTCGCGCGTCGCTTTAATAAACACGACCCGATGGGCGACGTCGTCAACGACGTCGCTCGCGACGTCGCCCATCCCGTCGCGTTCTTATAATGTTAAAAGATGGAACGCGACGCGACGTCGCTCTGTTTAAACGCGACGTCGCCCACGACGTCGCTAGCGTCGTCGCCCTTCCCGTCGCCTTCCGGTATTTTAGGACAAAATCGCCCTTCCCGTCGCCCTTCCCGTCGCGTTCTTATAATGCTAAGTGATAGAACGCGACGCGACGTCGCCCTTTTTAAACGCGACGTCGCCCACGACGTCGCCCGCGACGTCGCCCTTCCCGTCGCCCTTCCCGTCGCGTTCTTATAATGTTAAGAGATAGAACACGACGCGACGTCGCCCTTTTTAAACGCGACGTCGCCCACGACGTGGCCCGAGACGTCGCCCTTCCCGTCGCGCGTCGCTTTAATAAACACGACGCGATGGGCGACGTCGCCCACGACGTCGTCCACGACGTCGCGTTCTTATAATGTTAAAAGATGCAACGCGACGCGACGTCGCTCTGTTTAAACGCGACGTCGCCCACGACGTCGCTAGCGACGTCGCCCTTCCCGTCGCCTTCCGGTATTTTAGGACAAAATCGAGCTGCGCATGCTTAAGGAGCAGCTATTGCGATGTGGGTCGTATGGTGAGGCCGCCATTTCATGAATGAGCTCTGCCACTATCGACGAAGAAAATGTCGGCGTAAATGAATAATGCTTATCCTGCATTATTGTATAGCTTTTAAACGGTGTTAAATATTAGTCCATGCTTGGAATGATACCTGTTATGAAATTATCTCTCGGAAAGTCTGTAACTCGCTGTGTTGTACTGTACACATTATATTTTCGCTTCCAAAAGATATGCGCAACCCCCACATCCGTACACGCGTGGATGTGTGTGTGGCTTTCATGTGTGCTTTTATGTGTTTGTGTGTTTTCATTTTTCAAATATCCTTACAGTATACCTCCTTATGTTACTACATTGACCAGGGCGTTGAAAATATCCCTTTATTTATACTGCTGTCCAACACTGTATACCGGTACTCGGCAACCTGTCTCGTTCCGACGGATTGTAGTAGATCTTTTAGCTTTCAATTTAGCAGAGAGAGATAGTCCTATAACTCTCAAAAAGAGGAACAAAAAAAAGAAATTATGATGGAATTGAAGTCATTTTCCTGTGAGAATTATGTTCTCTCTATTCTTTCTAAAAATTGATTGAAGAATATTAGTTTTTCTGCACTCTTCGAATTATCCGGCATTTCCACGATCGTACTAGACGTTTGACGACAACTGAACTTCAAATTTAAGACGAGTTCTTGGAGTTCGGGTAATTTGCACTTAACTCATGGCCGTAGACAAGGGGGGCATGGACCCCCTTCCTCCCCCCCCCCCAGATATTTGCAAGACAAACAAAAAATAGACGTGATTGTGAAATACATATTCCCCACTGCGTGTTTGTCAGAGGGGAAAGTGGTCAAGCAGAGGAAACGAGGCATGTTTAAGCATACAGTTAATAGGGGAGTTCCGAATCGCCTTTTACATCTAGACTGCTGGCGCTCGTGTTGTTAAGAGTTGAGAGTGATTCTTGGCCTTATTTTGTACGAAAATCTGTCGTCGGTAATTGCATGTATAAAATTCTCTAATCGAATTTGTAAATCAATGAGAAAATCATGTCCGTCTCAGTGCACCAGCACGGGCAGTTGCGAATCACTTTGGTAAGAAGCGGATCACGCCATCTAGCGGTCGTTACAGCCGCTGAGAATATATATATATATATATTTTTGTAAAGCCTGAGTGGTCATCTATCACCAATATCCCAATAGGCGAAAAATGATGTATCACATGCCTGGACTTTGTTGGATTGCCATTACTGAGGCAGAAATTTTTCATAGACAACGACGGCCTGATCTGTCTGACCATGCCATATACGGAAATTATCCTCACTAATTAAATTAAATCTCTCAGGATTTCGATAGTTTGTTATTTGTTCACGGACGACACCATTCATTTAAGATTGAACCTGACAGACCTGGTTCAATAGAAACCTGTCGAAAATGTTTCCCCATCTGACCTGATATACTGCATGGAATTCAGATTCAAATTTAAGAAAGTTACACACACGTTCCATCGTGTTTCTGACAGCTGAACGAATTCTACTCGCATATTCAAGATTACAATATAAAAACTCTCTAAATGGACATCGGACATCTATTTAGCATCTATATCTGGATAAAAGAAAATAGAGGAAAGGACACACAGATATATTTTCCCAATTTTAATAATGAAATCTTTAATTTTGAAATCTTTGGTATGTGTGTGGTAGGGTGGGGGAAGGGGGGGGGGGGATGAAGACTATCCCGTTCTGTGACTTAAAATTATTCTAAAGCAATAACTTTGCCCAAGAGACATTTGTCCGTGTGCAGTCTTCAATGTCACAATTCGTAATCCGGAATTGACATCTCTAATGCCGCATTATGTTACAATGCTGGCGAGGTAAGGGTTATCGCAAATCATTAGATATTGTGTTTAACCATTAATATGATTCAGTCACTGAAACGAATACTGAAATTACCACTTAAAGCCATTTTATTTCTCGTGGATTCAACACTTAAGAAATCACACGCGTTTTTGTCCCAGCGTGAATTTGCCATTGCGTGGTACCGGAAGCATTACCATGCCGAATTGACCGAGAAACAAACAACGCAGGTCGGTTGCTCGACATTTATTTGGGTCCACAGAAACAGACGTTCCAATAAAAATAGAAAAGATTTAGACAGATGCTTTATTGCAAGAAATATAAGGCGTTCATTAGGAAAGTGATCCGCAAGTCACCGTGATTCGGAACCCACAAAACTACTGTATAAATTCCCTCCAAAATGTACGAAACACGTATTCCCTCCAAAACCACAACCTGGATGAGTCGCTGAGCTAATTAGTTTGCACAACGTTTTTTGTGTTGACCAAATTTGAGGTTTAATAACCCTGTAAAGAAAATACCCACACATAAAAGCAAGAAAAGACCAAAAAAAACTGGTTACAACGTGTGCGTTTTAATGTTGAGTTTTATTCACTGGGAAAGGCCAGGAACGCATCTCCAGTCATCTGGGATCCTGGAGCTTCCGGGGCCTAGGCGGCCCCTGGACCCTCGCCTTATTGTGCTGTCATAGTATAGCTTCCCCCCCCCGCCCCAAATCTGAAAACTTGTCTACGTCCTTGTAACTGCAGGGGTTCTTTCCTCAATTTCAAGAAAAATTCAAATCTCGTGATATGCACTCTTAAAATAATTCATGGATTTTGTTCCAGGTTTTGTTCAGGCCATTTGACGACAATTGTGTTTCAAGGATGATTTGTTTTTCTTGAAAATGAGGAAAGAATCTCTGCAGTTAAGAGCAACTTACTCGAACTCCAAGAACTCGTCCTGAATTTTAAGTTCAATCGTCTAGAACGATCGTGGAAATGTCGGACGATTTAAAGAGTGCAGAAGTACTAATATTCTTCAGTCAGTTCTTAGAAAGAGTAGAAAGCACAAAATAACTTCAATTCCATCATAATTTTTTTTTTTTTTTTTTTAGAGTTTTTGGACAATCTCTCTCCCCTAAATTGAAAGCTTATAGATCTACACTACAATCTGTCGGGACGTGACAGGTTAAGTAACGGTATACAGTGTTGGACAGCAGTAAATAGAAGGATGTTTTCAACGGCCTGGTAAATGTGGTCACATAAGGAGGTATACTGTAAGAACAACTGAAAAACACAAGCACATAAAAGCACACAGAAAAGCCACACACACATACACGCGTAAATCCAATGGGAATAAAGAAATTCAAGACGATGTACGGATGTGGGGGTTGCGTATATTGTTTGGAAGCGAAGATATAGTTTGTACAGTACAACACAGCGAGTTGCAGACTTTCCGAGAGATAACTTCATAACAGGCATCATTCCAAGCATGGACTAATATTTAACACCATTTAAAAGCTATACGATAATGCAGGATAATCATTATTCATTTACGCTGACATTTTCTTCATCGATAGTGGCAGAGATCATTCATGAAATGACGGCCTCGCCATACGATACACATCGCAATAGCTGCTCCCTAAGCATGCGCAGATCGATTTTGTCCTAAAATACCGGAAGGCGACGGGAAGGGCGACGGGAAGGGCGACGTCGCGTTTAAACAGAGCGACGTCGCGTCGCGTTCTATCTCTTAACATTATAAGAACGCGACGGGAAGGGCGACGGGATGGGCGACGTCGCGAGCGACGTCGTGTTGATTAAAGCGACGCGACGGGAAGGGCGACGTCGCGGGCGACGTCGCGTTCTATCTCTTAACATTATAAGAACGCGACGGGAAGGGCGACGGGAAGGGCGACGTCGCCCTTCCCGTCGCCTGCGACGCGCGACGCAAAAATGGCCGAAATGGAACACCATACATTCGAGCGTGCATTTGTCCGCTTACATATCGGTATATTTTATTTAAATGGGTTCACGCAGATGGGCGCATGCTTGAAAGAATAGTAGAATGCAAAAGTAAATTTTCACAATCCCCAGCCTCTATGATCAATCTTTACACAAAGATAATCTTGTTCAAGTGTAGATGAATACCGTCAGTACAGGCCCTACGCATCCCCCGACAAAACACTATCCCGCCCACCCTCATCCGTTGAATTTTTATAAAGTACTAGTTCGAGATTTTTTCATCTGAATCGACGATTTACAACTACCGGTATTGATAGGCCTACTGTGAAACAGCATATCTCATATCTGATCACATTCCCTTTGGAGTCTTTGTTTTGCAAGTTCTTCTCGCAGCTATTCCCAATATCAAGAGTTAGGGTGTGTGCGTGTGCGTTGGGTGGGGGGGTAGTGGCTTCGGGTGTTCCATTTCGGTGGGGTATAGCCTACAGACTGTAAGGATCTGACTTTACTTAAGTCGCATTGACCGTAAACACTAGTCATGCACACTGATTAATCCGAAATTCCAAATTCCAGTTTTATTTTATATATTTTGTTTATTCCCCCCCCCCCCCTTAAAGAAATTTAAATTAGGCTCAAGTGATCGGCCGGACAATTTTCTTTTATATATACGATTTTATATGGATTTGTTTTCATGATTTTTTTATTTTTTATTTAGAAACTGTCCATTTTGTGTAGAGTTCTGTGTGTGGGCGCATTTGTGACAACACTCGGCCACCATACACCTTTAACTGTGACATGATACCGTTCCATTCACATTAGACGTCATGGTATCATGATTTTAAGGCCAAACTCAATAAGAATTCATCTTCATGCTTCTAAAAGTGATCTTCATGATGTTTCTTCTTCAGATTTATCCAGCACATGTGTTCTAAGTGGAATAAACATGCGAAGGAGGTGGAGATTCCATTCAAATTTAAGATATGACACCTTTAACCAAAAAGAGTCCAATACATCCAAATCCCGTGTGTTTAATGCTAAATGATACTGAAAAGTCGTGTGGCTTGAAGGTCTCATATTTTCATAACATAGAAATATGCCAACTGTTTAGCGAATAGTTAGTCTTCGACTGCAGATTGTCAGTTTTATACCCTGACATTTGACTTTTTTGGATGGAGATACATCACCTCTATTATATCCTACTATGGAAATCCGGTAAGAATTAATGGTTTATATGCTCTGCTGAAATGTCCAAGCAGCTAACAGTCACAGGAGTTGTTTGGTTTGCCAAGAACATTATAACACAGCTCAAGATAAACTTCAATGATTCGATTGTTAGAAATACAAGCCACAGCTTTTCAATAACAATATGCCATATAGTGGTATTGTACTATTTGTATGTTTCATATTGTAAGATAGAATGCATTACAAATAAAAATCAAAGCCAGAAGTCGACTGTCGGAAGTTAGAAGTCACAAGTCGCAATTCCTCTCTTGGCTTTCGTAGAATTTGGCTGTGTATAGCCTATCTCTGTTAGGCACTAAATAACAGGTACTGTCTCCTAACAGAACATGTTCCCAATTGCATTGAAGAGCATATCATTTATCATATTAGGTTCGCATGGGCACTAACACGGTCTTCTCAACTTCTATATTTATAACAGCTAGTGTTATTGACTTCTGCAAAATTGATGCGATCACCCGATATCGTTTATGGAAATGAACTTATCCTTAAAAAGCCATGCTGTGTATGAGAATCAAAATAATTGAAACAGGCCAGCTATTGTTAGTCGAAAACGGTGCAGTAATTAAATTTCGACCTTTCAACAGGGACCAGCTGTCCACGATATGAATTTATTGCAGTTGTAGGAATATCCAGTGATTAGTATTCTTAGCCCAGTGACACATCATTTGGTGCGAAACTATCATTTACAGTTGTGGACCACTTTGCTTAACTGACTGTGACAGATGATTGGCATCGGTCATACGGAAGTTTGACCAAGACTATATCGTTATAATTGAGATTGATTGCTTCATAACGAAGCAAACTTTTCACTAACTGCAAGTGTATGGCAAGCCGTATTGGTATTTATTCGGTTAAGTTTTATGTGCATCATTTTGGTATTTATTCGTTTATTTTTTATATTAAAAAACCACAAAGCGGCTTTATCCTACAGCATACGGCTTGCCATAAATGTGCGCTGCATTAGTATTTATTCGTTTATCTTTTATCTCAAAACATATTTTTGATATCACAAATTCTAATTTTGATATCAAAACATCTTTGATGTCAAAAAAGAAAAGTTTATTTTGCATATAAAAAATAAAACGAATTTTTATTTTGGATATCAGACAACGAATTAATAATTGATAATAATTAAATTCCCCCCGTATTGTTCGTAAATCCAGCGATTTGATTGGCCGATTAGTACTAAATTTTTCGGTTCATACTTCAATGAATCTAAAAATATAATATGCCACGCCCACAACTGCACTACTTTTTTTTGCTATAAATAGCACTGGACCACTGGACGATTCAGATTCAGATTTTAGTGCATAATATTGCTCAAATAATACCAACAGAAAACTCTAAAACCAACTGGAAAGAGTCAATTTAAATATTTATTTGTATTGCGAAAATTGTTTGTAGAATTACAAGAATTTCGAAGAGAAAAGAGCCGAGATAATGTCTGTCTGCCCTGGAAATCAGCTGATCAGCAATAATAAATGGACATCTCCGTGACCTTGAACGAGATCTTGACATTAGGTTTTCGCTTACCCACTTTTATCACAAATCATTATAAAGAAATTATCACACCCGGTGAACTCCTGAAACCCACATCCTACCTGAAAGTTTGGCAAGATGTTCCATTCATTCGTTACCGTTCATCCACCGGCACTGTTGTGGTGCGGGTCGGGGGCGGGCGAGTTTTGCACTGATGGAAATCAAAGGGAATATGTCGTCCTCTCTCACGAAACCAAACACAAAAATTGACAAATTATACGGACTGCCACGATAAGCTGATGTATGCAACAAATATCGTTCCGTACTGCAGATGTCCGATAAAATCCCTCCAGTCAAGGGGGGGGGGGGGAGTGTTACAGATTGTTGATTCCACAAAACCTGCTAGGTGGCCTACGAGTGCAACATCATCGTTCAATCGCTGTTCATAAAGGCTGCAATCAGCTCACCAGAACTGTATACACTTCGAAATCTGTGAAAGAAGATCAATTTTTACGTTTCCTGTCTGATATCACACAAATTTATGCGTCCGCTCGAACACAACACAGCACACTCCCTCGATTACACTACAGTCCACGTGCGACGGGTACAGGCGATGAATGATGCAGAGTTTCGTCACATTATTGATCTGAGCGGACACCGAAAGGAAGAAAGTTCCGTTATAAACTGCGACAGAGAATGTTCCCCAGGTCAGAAAACAACACAATGATCAGTGAAATCGTCCTCCGTATGCCTGCCCGGGGCGCGGTAAAACAGCAAGAAAATTCATCGCCCAGTCGGCTGATCAGTCGGCTCTGAATGGAATATTCCCGGCAGGGCCAACTCAACTCGAGCAATTTCTCCTCTTCTGCATGGTTTCATATCTCATTCTTCCTTCGCAGAATTTCTTGTGTGTTTCAGTTTTCCTGACCTAAATAATTATCCCTGACTGAGAAGTTTTCCCTCCAATGGCTCCATACACAATGTGCAACAAACTGTCAAACTGAAAACTGTTTGAACCGCGCTAGGCCGACCGAGTGAGGTGCGCGTGCACTGAGACGTTGCTAGCAGTTACGAACTTTGTTGACTGTATTTATACGCGCAGTGTTTTGTACTGTTACAAGAATTAAACAGAAGAATTCGTTCGTTTCACATTCAATTTCTTCTCTTATTGGATTAGTTTTGCTTGATTAATTTAATTATAAGGATTGACTGTGATTTTTTTTACGTTCATTGGGGTATGAACTTAAAAACCGCTGTGCAAACTTTGTATGATCCGCTACGCGGAATCATACAGTTTGCACAGCGGTTTTTAAGTTCATACCCCAATGAACGTAAAAAAAATCACAGTCAATCCTTAAATAAATGAATAAATACCAAAACGGCTTGCTATACGAGTGCAACCATTTCGGAACACTGATTATCATATTAGTAATGCAGTAAGTTTAACTTGCCTTTAGGAATACAAATGTGAATCCCACTTTATTCAGTGAGGTATATGAGGAACTCCGCGAGTTGAGCCTTAAACCAGGTGTGGTCGTTAAGGTCTGATGGTGACGGTATAATAGAATATGGATATGAATGTTCGCGTGTGGTCCGGTTCATATTTTAGTGCTCTCGTATTTCCGTCACAGAAACACGAGACACTACTTCAAATATTGAAAGGGCAGCGCTACATTATACGATACTAAACCAAAATACTACATCTCAAAGGATGCATAAATAGTATTCTTTCTTGAAAGTTTAATACACAAAGCGGGCAAAGAATAAGCCAACAAGGGCAGGATGCTCACCTTATTTCTACTCTACATCTGTGGAAATCAGAAAGCATCTCGACTCCTTACATTGTCAATAATTCACAGTGGCTTGTTGTTATTCTTGTTAATAAATAAAAAAAAAATACTTCTAAAAGAATATAATTGTTTCATGCACTTTTTCTTCAGCACAATGTGTGTGGGAAAATGTTTTCTTTGTACGACTTAGCGATCAAAACGATATTATACCCCTCTCCTCCTATATCTACTATTATTTTGCGAGAAGGGAATCAGTTTTATATTGTCCATGTGTTTCGTAATATCAGACAAACATTGTCGCTGGCTGTTGCCCAGAATCTGGTAAATGAAAGTTCGCTAGTAGTCCGTGAATAAGACTGATTCAATGTATGAACAAACAAGCAGAACCCAACCACAGTCAAACCACATGGCACCAGGTGTAACATTTTATGGGATGCAGTTTTGTTCAGTATTTATCAGTTCAAAACAACCGTAAAATCGGTCACGTTCAAGCGATGCCTGGTCAGTTTGCACACCGTTTGCTGACTACGCTGCTTTCCCTGCAGATCGTCCAATTTGATGCAACTTTGAGCCGATTCAGTTTAGCTGTAGTTAGTCAGTAACCAGGTGTATTCTTGAGCTGTTCGCTTGAACACCAAACGACCCTTGTATAAACTGGTTACCATCTGGTCTTGTGGGCTGGTGAGCTGACCATTGCCAATCTCCACTAGCCACTGGTGTTTACTCGTTAAGCTCTAATCTGATGACCACCACATGGCAACCACCACGGTTATCGTTACAACTCACGCTCATAACCAATTTTATTTTACAACACCGTTTGTTCTGGGCCCCAATTAGGGAGGGCATGTGGGACTGTTTACACCAACGCGTGAATCCGGTTCAAGAATATTATACAGAGAGCCGTGATCCAGATGATCAGGGTGTATTGAAATCTTTCTACTATAAGGTACCAGGTCTGTGAATAATGGTTCGCCAAGATTAGATTTTGATTTTTTTCCTCATCTGTAGGGGTATCTGTCAGCATTTACACATCGCGTTGAAATCTTAATGACAAGCTTGGAATTTATAAAAAAAAAAATGGTTGGTTAGTCTCGGCTAGTTTTCTTGCCACAAACTGAATCTGATTATGAAGAACTCAATGATAGCTGCAGGGATATAGCATGATATAATATCAACATCGTGAGTCTCTGCAGAGCGTCTGGATTTCTTCATAACTCATCTAGCGTAATAGGACCACCCACATTTACGTGATGACAGAGTAAGGTAGCAATTTCATATATCTTTGCATGTATACCGTATAGGTGCCAAGGCCAGACAACAGACAGATAATAATAACAGCATTCAAAGGTACATGAATATATATCCGGATACTACTGTTTATGTATTGAATACAATTAATGTTCTAATTGGACTACTGTGGGAAAAGCAATATTATAATCATACGAGAGGGATCATGTGTAGGGTGGGTTGAGGGAAACGGGTCGCTCGGTGTGTTCTCACGACTAGTGCCCACGGCGGAGTGATGGAGTGCCCAAGTACATCCACCCATCCATGCATTCATCCAGGATGCCTGTACTGAACTGTTCATCCTACCATCGTGCCAGCTAGAAATCATTCCAGGAAGGCACCGATCTTTTCACAAAACCCACGTTTTTATCGAAGGGGAATTAAGGAAGTGTGAATACAATGTTTAATTGATTTGATCGTCGTACTATCACATAATCTTACCGTTGTAGCAAGTTGCACCTTGATATTGTTCTGCCATCGCGCAACATACTTTGTCGGCATAGTCTCCCTTTGGTGTACATAAGTAAAGATAACGCGATGGTACCATACATTAATATGATATATGTATATGTATGACATGATATCATATGAAAGATGTAACAAAAAAATAATTGAAAGAGACTAAGCGAACGCATTAATATTAATATTGTATTTACAATATGGCGGCCATACAATATCCATCTGCACAAGTCCAGTTACATCTCTAAATCCTCGCAGTGTGTTACCTATCGATGGATAAACTGGCTCGCGAGGATGTACAATATTATACTAAATTTTATCAAGTTTCTACAATTATACAGCAGACTGGAAATGTGGTCATTTGGAGTAGCCATCATTCGTGTACCTGCATCCTTTATCAGTTCTTAATAGCTCTCACTGCACGTAGTCCGTTTTCGTTTATGAGAACTAGATGCTACAATAGCTGAAATTTCCACCCAATCATCATTCCCAATGACGTGTTGTCGGGTAATGGCGGCCATAGTAAGACAAGCTGTCTGTGTTTACCTTCAGTCTGGGAGATGAAGACAGCTTCCTAGACGTTCTCCTCAAAACACAATAGGCGGACCGACTTGTATTCTCCTAACACGTGGCAATTCTCGCAGCGAGCCATTATAAAATTATTAACGGTATATTAACAACGAATATTTTTGCCAGTAGGATAGATCCTTGTGTCAGTGAATTATGTACTTTTTGCAAAGAATCTAAAGAAACCGTCTTTCATCTTTTTTGGGAATGTAAAATAATAAGATCAATATGGGAAGAATTTGAAAAGTGGTTGGGAAATGCTGGAATAAAAATACAGTTAACTCCTGAGAAGATTATATTGGGATTAGTAGGTCTAAATAACAAACCACTAGACTATTTACTCATAGTAATAAAACACTATATTTATAAAATGAAAGCCTCTAACCAGATTCCACATATACATAGTATCATACAAAATTTAAAATATATTTACAATAACGATAAGTTCATTAGATATAAAAACGGAGAGCAAAGAATATTTGACCAATACTGGTCCTCTCTCCACCTTCTTATGGGAGATAACTGATTTTTTTTTTTATATTTTCGACTATCTCTATTTAGTATGATATACTATACAATGTACTATCAGAAAAGCTATGCATTCAAATTATGCATTGGAATTTAAGAAACAGAAATCTTGTATTAGCTAATTCATTGTATATTTGGTAATCGCATGTTTTTTCCTTGTGTGTATGCTGTGAAATTAATAAAGTATGCAAAAAAAAAAAAAATACTCGCAGCGAGACAAGTACAGACAACCTACTTGATCGTCCAAAAAGGCGTACACTGAGAGCTGTCAAGCACAGTTTTGGAAACAATTACTTCTGTCTCACTCCACCCTTGTTCAAATAGTTGGGATATACTATATGTTTGCATCACTGGATTATACCAGGTCAAAATCCATCCAGACTCTTGGCAAACAAACGAAAAAACGAATTATAGCTGCACATCTGTGATAATTATCGTGATAAAACACACTGGGGGGAGACGGTGCAAAGGTGATGGTGAACGTTTGTCTCGTCATTACTAATATAAAAGAGTAGCACTTTAGGAATTACGCGTCGTATATCCGAGTAAAAAGACTTTTTCGAGTCGTACTTCTAAGACGAAATAAAGATCTAAAAGTGTTATCATAGTATTTAGCTTAGTTTTCCAGAAGCGAAACAACATGACATGGTTATTGTGTTGCTGAGCTATGTTTTCTTGAGGGGTTGTCACATTTGTATGCGTCCGACGATAGAAAACATACGATCGTTCATTGTGATGGCAAGTCCATCTGGTTAAACCTCAGGTATATCCACGATGTCCTGGAAGAGAAGAAGCGTATCAATTTTGAGGTCGGATGGCCAGGGATCAAGGTCACACTGCCCCTTCTCCCAAGCAGGCCATGGTTGAACGTATTGATATCCGTAGGTTAACCGTTGTGTTAAGAAGAAATTGAAAAACACGGTGTCCCTGTAGTAACTCCAGTTTAGGACTCCTGTTTGGCTAAAACTTGGACAAATCTTATCTATAGGCCAAGAAGAACCATAGTGATGTTGGGATCTTCATAGTCAATGGTCAAGGTCACTGATCCTCAACCAAACTGACTGACGACCATGGTTCCCGTTCGGTAGATATGGTTGGCCATCCCTGCCACAAGTCGTCATTTTATACTATGGTATAATATACAATTATTACATGTAAAAGAGTGGGACATTACGATTTGTCAGCTCGAGACAAGTGATGTACAACGAGCGCGCAGCGCGAGTTGTACATTACTTGTCGAGAGCTGACAAATCGTGATGTCCCACTCTATAACATGCAATATTTGTTTTATTATACCGAATGTTTTATTTTTAGTACGTACGGTAACACTAATTCTAGTTCTGTGTCGTTCATAATTTTGAAACGCTCCCGTTTGCCAGCGACATCCATAGTCAAAACAGTTTCGATGCGACAGAGCATCCGCACTGGCAGACGACCTGAATCGGCCTGTCATCATGGATACGCTGGCCCTGAGAAACAAATGGGAGGCTACTCCTGGCTGGACCAGCAGATGTCGCCGTGGAACAAATGACATGTCCAACGCTCTGCCGTGGTACATGCCATTTATTCAACGATAAGGCAAGATATGACTGCATCATCACTGAACATCACGATTTGTAGAATGACACGTGACAGGCTGTCAACCAATGAAAACATTACGAACTTACATGAGGTATAATGACATAATATATACCATGGTACAAAATGAGTATGGGATACCTGTAAATATTTTGTACCAGGGTATATATTATTTTAGGCATTCTATAAATACGAATTATGGCAGTCTTGGCGATTGTATACCATGGTACAAAATATTTACAGGCATCCTATAATTATTTTGTACCATGATATATATTATCTTATACTATTGTATAAAATGACGAATTTTTGCAGGGATGACCAACCATAGGTAGCAGAATGTCTATCAAATTGAACATTTACCTCATAACCTCGTTGCGAAGAAGAACGTTATTGATTTAGACATTTAGATGTCCATAATCAAGGTAAATATAGGGAATATCAGAAAGCTGTGGTTTGTTGAGCATGTATGACACTCAATTTCTCACATGTGAAAATATGTTTGCATATACAGTACGGAACCGTGAATGCAAAATAGGGTGAGAAGAATACGGTCAGCGTGACCATGGTGCAGATATGAATTGTATGGTATAAACGTCCATACACCATGGTCGTTTTGATCACACCACACATATCTGTCACATCTGTAACATGAAGTGTAGTTTAGGCTGACCATGTTCTTCTGACAGCGAAGTCTAAATTATAAAGAACACATACAGTTAAATAACGTGAAAGTTTAAATAACGGTCCAAACATCCTATCTAGCTAGGCAAGTCAACATCTGTATGAAAGCGTCAGATCCCACGTCCACTAACCAATCGTCATCCAGAAATAATTTGTGCTTTATCAACAAATCGAAGCAGGCATATTATTTAAAAGATGAATGTAATCCGAAGCTAGTTTTCTTGCAAGGCCGAAACGATCAACAGGTTCCAACTGAATGATTTTCGAAAGGTAATCGCCTCCCTTGCCGTAAATCGACTCGAGGGATAATAGTCCTTCTCATTTCCATAAGGAGATCTGATTCTGTGATGTTACAGAACGTAGACAGGTTCAGTGCGTCGCAATCGGATTATATGCAAAGCAAGTACATGGTCTATACAACTATCGGTGAATGAAGAGAAACGGGCTATGAAATCGTTATTTTTTGATAATTTTTGTATGTTATTTACATGTAACTCAGTCTAATTACATATACGATTGGGGAGAATTGGTAGGATATTAATTTATTAAAATTGCCTGTAACTAGACACTCTGATGGCTTTCTTGGTTCCGCGGACCGAGTTCACGCAGGCCATGTGTGGCTAATGTACAATTTCTGTAAATATAGTTAAAACCATTTGCCCAATATCTTGCCTGAGCTATTCATCAAATATGGACGTCAAATCTAACATCCAGCAGACCGTCGTCTTTCAATAGGATTAACACAAAGGATTAACACAAAGGATTAACACAAAAATTAAATAGGAAGCATGAACATGTTTTCTAAGACAAACAAGCTTGTCTCTTGCAATAACGATAGTGTTCCTTGCAAAGAGAGAGATGATTACAATTTCGACATTGTTACCTAACCCTCCAGTGACAGTACTATCCCGAAAGTGCTAGCATAGGAAGTATGTAAAATGTGACGATTTCAATCAGTGTCACAAAACAGGTTTGCAGAAAACTCCGCCAGCTTGCTAGCTTTTAACCGAAAGATATGAGAACTGGGACTCCCTGATATTCCGTAGCTGTTCAAATCGGTAGTTGCCACTGTTATTAGTTGTCTGTCCATTCAAGGGTGATGGGTGGATGTATACCACAGGCCCGCAAAACAAGAGTTTTGGGGGGTGTGGGCGGTGGTATTAGGGAGAAGTGTCGAAATATGGGGTCTCTATATTGGCTTATATATAGAGACCCCATATTTCGACACTTCACCCTAATACCACCGCCCGGGGTTATATATGGAGACCCCATATTTCGACACTTCACACTAATACCATCGCCCACACGGGTTATATATAGAGACCCCATATTTCGACACTTCACCCTCATACCACCGCCCACACCCTCCAAAACTCTTGTTTTGCGGGCCTGTGATGTATACGTAGGCACTCGATTGCAACGCAATGGGCAATGGTCGTGCGAACACGCCGTATGATCCCTCGGATTGAGATCCTGATTTATCCAAATGTAATTTTTCCTGGTTTAAAGTAGGATAAATAAAGGATTCAGTAAGGATTCATGCTGACATGAGCAGTCTGTGAAAGGTGCAAAACGAGCGGACATTCTGTGAGTATATTCAGGATAAGTGCTTTTACTGACAGCCTCGTCTCTGTCAGTAGGTAACAGTTGGGAAAGATAAACCAGATTTTATTGCCCTGGAAAAATGGAAGGAAAAGATCTTGCACTTGAACACCTCCGTAGAAATGATCTGGTGTATCATATCCCGCGGGGGTGTCCTCGGTTGAACCTCACCGCCTCTTCTCTGGCAAATTAGCGGCTGTTTTCTAACCATATTGGTGATGTGTTATTTCAATCTGTAAGCCCAAGGCACACGTGTCTGACCCGAACATGACCCAGCCCGACGAGTGGTAAGGAGTATTGTGCCATGTCGTGCCAATACACTTTAGATGAATGTATGAGTATATCCATCACCTTTGCCAATATCAACTACAGATGATGACTATTCATCCAAATTAAAAAAAACAAACCCAAACAGACAAACAAGAAAAAGAAGAAAAAAAATCCCACCAGCAGTTAGTCCCACACTGATATGCCTGATCACCAGATAACGCTATTCCTACGAAGTAGGCTACAGATCGCAAATTGTCCGGTAATGAGTGAGTGAGTCAGTCCATCCGAATCCTTTCGTCGGCAAAATAAGGAGAACCGTTGACATTAGAACCTTGATTTTTGGCATGAACGTGCATTAGGGCAAATGTTACCAGCAAGTTCTGATCTGAAATAATTCTGATTAAAATTAGATTTATAATTAACACTTCAGTATATTGTTATAAATGCATACCATCCATGTGGCCTTTAACAGTATCATGTTCCTTTTATGACCATGAAGCCATGGGACCTCCTTATCAGTGGATTTAAAAGTCATTAAGGCTTGTCCTTGGAACAAACACAGAGAGAGGCTCCATCCCAGCCTTGTGGTTTTTAACAGTGATTTATATCCAAGCCCACTGAGATAAGGCCGGTTTCTACTCTGCTGCTTGTCACATCAAGTTACAGTGGTCGGTGTCCTGTATAGCAGATATAGTATATTATTGCATGCCTGTCCACTACCCTGGAACATTTCCTAGCTTAGACATTAAACAGCTCCATAAACTTGCCATCAAATGGGATAAGGCTGGGAGTACAAGAATGTGCGGTGTATTTTCTGTGGACTGTGTAGGCTGTACAGTCTGAATGAAGACAGCCTAGCAGAATTAGTTAAAGCTAGGTGGTTTAACGTTTATCAATGAAGAAAATCATCGATCAACCGCCATAGAATATAATGTGAAACAAGAAAACCGGAATAGTACATTCATCAGATTGCCAATGCCCAAAATGTGTTGTCTCATATATCTAGATAACAACGTGATGTAGAGACGCTATTTATTCGTCTTTGTACCGGTTATGCTCAGGAGAATGACATAGAATCATTATTATCTTGTGCATAGAAGGTGTTGGTCTTGAGTTGAATTACCGTAAACTACATAAATGCTACCTTTCTACTATAGTACTATATATAAAATTTGTTGTATTGTTGGGAAAATAATGTGATTCAAAAAGTTGTTTTGATCCTGTACAAGGGCACTGAAAACCATTAAAGAGATGTAAATGTATTTTCACACGTAAAGCTTGAAATCTACTGAACCTATATTATTCAATCTGTTTCCTTTAATCAAAAAATTGTAAAATTAAATCGGCGAGTGTTATTTATTTTGGAATAAAGGCGCATTAGGAGACTGTTACCAACAAGTTCTGAGCTGACCAACTTTTGATGAAAATTTCTGGTGATTTTTGATGAAAATCACTGGCGATTCTGACTTGGACGGTGCCCATCTTAATATAGGCAGGATTTCAACTGGGGGTGGGGATTTCCAAGAGTTCAGTTCGCGTTCGAGTCCTAATGCCTACTGTACTTCGTAGGTCCTGTGACGTTAGTCACACTGCCATGTTTTCAATATGGCGTTCAATATGTACCGTGTGAATTGTTTGCTCCAAGATTAACTCCTATTTTTCAAACATTTAGAGGGTTTGAATGGACTGATAACCCTTTCGCATCTTTCTGGGAAGAATACAGCCGGATAAAATGAGTGAACTGAATTCGTTCGTTTCATCAAATATTAGACTCATTGTATGTTCCTACGAAGTAGGCTACAGATCGCAAATTGTCCGGTAATGAGTCAGTGAGTCCATACGAATCCTTTCGTCGGCAAAATAAGGAGAACCATTAACATTAGAACCTTGATTTTGGCATGAACGTGCATTAGGGCATTGTTACCAGCAAGTTCTGAGCTGATCGAATTCTGATGAAAATTTGATTTATAATTATTTTTTTTTTCATTATTTATTGTTAGCTCAGCGAGTGCACTGTCATGCCCATTGGGAACCCTTGGCTGTATTCTACTCTGTGACTTTTAAGTGCCTGGGACTGACTTCGGCCGCCCAGCACTAAAGCAAAAAAAAAAAAATATGATGCGCCCAGCTCTCGAAAATATCAGTAACTTTAATGGTACTTGCCAAAATATGTCGGCATTATACGTTTCAAGGTAGCTCCGCCATGTTTTCCCTCATAGTCCACTCCATGCTTCCCGAACATCTGACGTGAACTGTTGGAAATATTCGGGAACCCTCGTGATCATGCTGGTCGCTGTTAGCCGGTGTTATTGCGGAAGGCTACCGAAATACCAGAATCTCGCGTCAGGCGAGCTGTATATGCCACGATGCATGAAGGAAGCAAATCATTTGATCGGAGAATGGAGGTTGTTATTTTTAGCCTAACTTTCAGTGTAATGTTGACACACATTCCGATACCACACACATTCCGATAGTAGGCCTATCCGTTTTCACTCATTTGCTGGTCTTGAAATTTCGTTGAGATTGAAGGCATGTTATACTGCACGTTTTTTTATATCCAGCCTATACAACATTGCACCATTTCTTCAGTTCAGTCATTAGTTCTGAGCTCACCTACTTTTGATGAAAATTCCTGGTGATTTTTGATGACTTGGGCGGTGCCCATCTTAATATAGGCAGGATTTCAACTGGGGGTGGGGATTTCCAAGAGTTCAGTTCGCGTTCGAGCACTAATGCCTACTGTACTTCGTAGGTCCTGTGACGTTAGTCACACTGCTCATGTATACATGGAAATGACAATTTGGTATGGAGTATAGCCCCCAGTAAGCAGTCGGGAATCGAACCCCGACCCTTCAAATCCACCGATTTGCTCTTACTCCCGTCAATCGCCCCAAATGAAGGCCAATCATTTTTCTCGGTGTTGCAATGGGCAACTGGCTTTGTAATATAAACACGACAATTTGGTATGGAGTAGGACATATAGCCCACATTATGATATTTGTATAAATGAAAATAGGTTTTTGGAAAGAAACAATAATTTAGCCGACAGCGGGAATCGAACACACGACTCCTCTAATCCATCTGAGCTATGCTGGCCCATAGGTAATACTCCCGCGAATCGCCCCAATGAAGGCCAATCCTTTTTCTCGGTGTTGCAATTAGCTTTTTAATTGCTTAATGGGTGCTATACTCCATACCAAATTCTAATTTCTATATTACAAACTCAGTTGCGCACATTGCAAACACCGATTTGTCATTTCTATTTTATAACGCCAGATGCGCACATTGCAAGGATTGGCCTTCATTGGAACGATTCACGGGATTGTAGACCGGCATAGCTCAGATGGTAAGAACAACCCTTAGGATTGGCTAGCTGCTGAATACACGATGACTGGTTGCTGGTCAATCATAGATTACCTTTAACATTGTAGAACACAATTTGGTCGATGTGAGATCTGACCATTGTACCCCGGCATTAATGTATACTACATCCGGTTCTCCACTGACTTTACAGTCACTGTATCGTGTATAGACTTAAAACATAGGAAAAAACAATGGCCAGTACCCCGCCCACAATCAGGGATGTTAAAATCAGATAAACCTTCAACATGGCGCACCCTGAGTGCAACAGCTGATTTCAATTTACTCCGTCCAGCGGTTTAGTAGTGCATAACACACACCACACACATACACACGTCTCAAATTATGGTATGATACTCTTTAGTACAAGTAAGAAATACCTATCGTTTTGATGTGTAAGGAAGGAATTGAAGCATTTTTCTTTTGTTACATAGTTCTGAGATTTTGGATCTTAAATCCTAGCATACACTGTTATAAATTACCGTTATTTCACAGTAAATGTATGTTGGAGTTTACAATACATTTAATCGTAAACACATTAATCTGTAAACTGAACTGTGATATTTCAGTTGACATCAACTGGAATAGGTAAACTGCGCACACACATAACATAAAATTCTTGTTTTCTCTGAAAGGAGGTTGATATCTTTGCACACGAAATGCTGTTGCAGGAAACTTCCGACACCTGCGTTGTACGATACAGCAGCCAGAGCATTACCAGAACACGCGCTGCGACGGACGCAGCGGCTAGCTTTAATTTTCGGTCTATAGTACGGTTTGGGTTTGGTTTATCTGACTTGGGGTTGTGTCCCAATATTCGTGTAATAATTTCACAGATTCCTTCCTGATTAGTTACGAAACTTGTGGTGATTGCTTTGTAACAAGTGAGAAATGACTACATTGTAGTCAAAACCTGCGGCAGTGGCAATAATACAGTGAAAGACATACCAGCGGAGGTAGTGGTAATTGTAGAAAAAAGCGCCATCTGCCAGTGTTTTCATGCCAAGGGAAGTAATTTTCAACTTGTAACCCACAATTGTAGGGATTGCGTAATAGTTCTGATACCATATATATATATATTCACCTCCCCATTCAAAATCGGACGACTTTGACTGGGCCGTGCCGTCTATACTGAATTGACAGACGAAATCAACATGATGGCTTTGGCAATGTTTTGGTACAAGTATCGTGTATGCCAAGTTTCAAAACATTCGGTTCAGCCGTTACGTTTTGCAAATCAAAAAGGCTTTCAAATATTTGGAAATCCAAACAAATTTCGAGGATTTAGTCTAAGTGCGAAATCTGCGCTCTTCGGTCTCCCTTCTCACTTACTTTGCCGATCAAAATGGAAAATTTATATTTCCTTCAAAGTTATTTTTCAATAAATTTAGTATCAGGTCTATCACTTTGATCTGTGAAACTACGGAATGGGATTTAAGGCTTTATCGAACTGTCCAAGAGGCATAATGACACTTGTTCCCTATTCAAATTGAGGTCTGTTACAGTCTTGATATTCGATTAAAATAATTAATTAGGTTTCTGCATTTACGTTCGTTATCATCTGCGAACTAAATTCCTTGCCACTCTTTTCCACGCAGCAAGTCAATACCAAGACATGGTTTGCTTCTCCTATATAAATGATTAACTATTTCATTCTTAGGAAATATCATCTTATCAGGCATGTTCGGCAAAGCCTTTTCGAAGTTTGCTAATTTTATTAATTTCTTTTCTTTAAAATCAAATTCTGCAAACAAGAAACCTTTCTAATGATGTCGAATTCTCGTTATTATTTTTTCATACATCAAATTGTTGCATTCACGAAAATGACTGCCAAGTTAAAGTCAATGCGAAAGGTATCTAAGTATCAAAATCAAACTAAAAAACTCCTCCAGCAAAACAAAGGCCCTAGCTTTTGGCCACGAGGTCAACTAGATCGTTTTTATGGTCAGTATCTGCTATATGTGACGTAATTCCATTCGTAAAACTGATTGACAAAGTTACGTAAATTGTGTATAGAACCAGTAAATTCTAGCAGAAATGGGCTCTGACTTGAGCGAACGATGTCAAATGCAATATGTTTCTGCGCATTGTCTGCTGATACACATAAGTATTGAATTTACGGAAGTGATTAATGCTATTCTAAAGGGATTCTGAGTGCGGAAGAGGACGGGAACATCAATACCAGCGAAGCAAGGCCCTGGCTTGCGAGAATGAGGATAGAGAGGCTATGTTCCGAAAGAGAATCATTCGAAATAGCTATTTGCCAAATGTCATGCTTGTAACCGAAAATGCACAATATAACTGCACAACTGTGAGGTTTTGTTCGCGCACAGGGGTGTCTAACTCATTAAATACTACATAGTCATTTCTGTCCCTTCGAAGTGGGCTACCATTTGAAATTGTCCGGTAATGAGTGAGTCCATCTGAATCCTTTCGTCGGCAAAATAAGCATTCAAGATCAAAAATGTAATTGTACAAAGACCAGTCAAAGGCAGAGTACAAAATTTTAAGAGGAATACAACAAGAGAAACAATGGAACAGTGACATGAATATTAATATTTATATATATGTTATATCTGAGAGATATGTTATATTTGAGTGTACCGTTGATATTAGAACCTTGATTTTTGGCATGAAGGTGCTTTAGGGGACTGTTACCAGCATGTTTCGAGCTGACCTACTTTTGATGAAAATTTCTGGTGATTTTTGATTAAAATCACTCGTGAATCTAACTTGAGCCGTGCCCATCTTAATATAGGCAGGATTTCAACTGGGGCTCCAACAGTTCAGCATGCGCTGGAGTCCTAATGCCTACCCTACTTCTTATGTCCTGTGACGTTATTCACACTGGGCATGAAGGTGCACTAGGGGACTGTTGCCAGCATATTTCGAGCTGACCTACTTTTGATGAAAATTTCTGATGATTTTTGATTAAAATCACTAGTGATTCTAACTTAGGCCGTGCCCATCTTAATATAGGCAGGATTTCAACTGGGGGTCCAAAAGTTCAGTGCGTGTCGGAGTCCTAATGCCTACCCTAATTCGTAGGTCCTTTGACGTTATTCACACTATTTTCATGTATTATCAGTCCAATCCGGAAAATAACGAAGCAATTATTCATTTCACAGAATATAGTTGCAAATGAATTCAAACGCGCCTGAAGACAGTGTTGTCATGTGAGATCGGAGGTTGAAAAGAAAAGTGTGGCAGAGATCACACTCTTTTAGCGCATGCGCATTTCAAAAAGTCACAAGAACAAGAAGAACAACAACAACGCGAGCCTCCCGTAGACCTGCGTGCCGCAGGTAAAAACCAAAAGCTGAACTACGCGAATTCATGGGCAATGGCCATTTCGGCCTTCCAGTGACCAACCTAACTCGGAACCGGTAATTTTGGACAAGGGGCCCACGTAATTGTATAGTTTAAAGAATGTTAAAAAAACGAAAATTGTACATTACAGGGCAACCGGAATTTTACAGTTGAATGCCTGTCATTAAACGGTGTTTATAAAATACTGCGCAACATTTTACAGTTCAAAGCCTGTTAAAAAGCGGTAATTGTAAATTACGGTGCAACGTAATTTTACAGTTGAATGTATTGGCACCTTGTCTGCCAGTACATTTAACTGTGAATTTAGTGTGGGATTTATAACAGTGTAGTTTCAAAATTCAAAAATATTATTCCTTTCATGGTGTGTTTTCAATTTCAATTATGAATACTGTAATTCTAGATATTCAAACGGTTGTGCCATGAAATTTAATACACATTTAGGTGTAAACAGTGAAAAGTCGATGTTTCTCATTCGAGATTTGCACTACTAGTTTACCTGAAAATCTCTTTATTTCTCGAAAAATATTCAACCGAACATCTGAAAAGCATGCTTTTTTCATCATACTTGGGAATCGAAATATCATTTGTATTATAAGTAGTCTATTATTTGCTATAGAATTATCAAACTCGTAGAATGGAGCTAATTTCTCTTTACCTTCGACTCACTGACTTCAGTGGTAATATTATCAGGGTAGACTGCAGTGATAATAATATCAGTGCAGTCAACAATATTATAAGGGTAGACTACAGTGATAATATTATCGGAGCAGTAAGTCCACTCACTCCTGTGTTGAATGCACTGATAATATTCCCCACTGATGAGAAAGGGAAATTGGCCCATCCAAAGAGTTTAATAATTCTAAAAGCACAACAATAATAGAGTGTTTATATCGAACTTCACAGATGTAGTTTCCAAAATGGATTAATTTTGTGCATTTATCTATTTCAATATTTGAATAAATCGGTAACATTCTTTTGTTAAACACTGAAAAGCAGTTGTTCTCTGCCAGAAAAGCTTAATATTCAGTGAAAAACAGTCATCTCATAAAGAAAACTGATGTTTAAAAAAAGAAAAAAAATTATACCCATCATATCTACAGTAACCGAAATTATTGTTCTGTAATCCTGAATTTCTTCTTGTGGAAAGACGCTTATTGCAAAATATAAGTAACGCGTATTATCTCAGGAACTGCATGTTTCTCACCAATCGGTTGAATACGTTATTGTTTAGTTGATGCATATAATTTATCTTTCTGGATAGTTAGTGATCTGATTTCTTCCATTGTCTCTTCCTGTCTGTCTAACTGCTGCGCGAGAACAACTTCAACAGCTTGTGGTGAGATACACACTCCTTACAAACATATCCTTCTTCTGCGTATGCGCGGTTTCTTTTATTTTATTTACAGATGTAAGTTTAGATCGTAATAACGTTCTCGCTTCTCTTGACGCAGACCTCCTTACAAATAAACACAGACTTGATCTAACATATGTTATCCTTCACACTCCTATAAATTGGTATCCGTATAAGTTCTATTTTCCTCTGTATTCACGTACAATGAATGGCCTTCTTTAACATCCCCAGGAGACGTTAGTGCAATATTTATTTGCGACTAGATTTTCTTGTGTATATTATATTAACATGGTCTATTTGCTCAATCTCCTTTTTATGATGTTACATAATACCAATGTTATTATCAGATAATAGTACGTCATATGTGTAAACAAACATCCTATCCAATTCTTTGGCAACCGTCACGAAGTCGAAGTTAGCTGCTGGCTGGAAAGGCAGACTTCCAATCTTCAAGAGAGGACCACACCATACAGGTGCCCTATGGGACTCATCCGTCCAAATATCAAATTCGTTATTGGATATTTCTCATTACATTCGAAAGTTGTTACGAGTGTAATAGAACCCACCTGTCTCCGATAGTAATTAGTCTTGAACACGACGCACTCGCACCATATAACAGTGCAGTTTATGGAGAATACCAATTATATTTAGTATATTGCTGCAGATATACTTGCGATTAGCATGGTTCAATCGACCATTGTGACTTGATATGGGATACCATCGTGAGCTTATCAGTTATTGAAAGGCAAGGAAACGACATGATGTAGGAATGTAACAGTAATAATCGATGCTTGACTTGGATATATTGGAATATTGATAGCGTTTCGTCCATGTTTTTTTCACATAGGTGTATGGCGCCACCGTCCAGCAAAATTTCGTTTCTGAACAATAAAATTAGAACGGCGCAACAAACCCTTTTTTCCATTTTGTTGTAAATACATTGCCACAAGATGTTGCTTTGCACATGCTCCCTTAGGTCCCTTAGGTGTGCGCAGAACACTCATGCGCACACCTCCTCATGACATCCTCAAGACCTGCGCAGAAGACCACTTTCGGTTTCTCGCGCATGCGCAGTGAGGAGCCACTGACTCGAAATGCTATCTATATACTACTAGGGTGTTAGAAGTCACAAGTCGTAATTCCTCTCTTGCCTTTCGTAGAATTTGGCTTTGTATAGCCTATATCTATTATTTTAAACGTGCAGGCACTAAATAACAGGTACTGTCTCCTAACAGAACATGTTCCCAATTGCATTGAAGAGCATATCATTTATCATATTAGGTTCGAATGGGCACTAAAACGGTCTTCTCAACTTCTATATTTATAACAGCTAGTGGTATTGACTTCTGCAAAATTGATGCGATCACCCGATACCGTTTATGGAAATGCATTTATCCTTAAAAAGCTATGCATTGTATGAGAATCAAAATAATTGAAACAGGCGAAAATTGAAACGGTGCAGTAATTAAATTACGACCTTTGAGGGACCATGCAGCTGTCCGTGATATGAATTTATTGCAGTTGTAGGAATATCCAGTGATTAGTATTCTTAGCCCAGTGACACATCATTTGGTGCGAAACTATCATGTACAGTTGCGAACCACTTTGTTTAACTGAGTATGACAGATGATTGACATCGGTCGTACGGAGGTTTGACCAAGACTATATCGTTATAATTGAGATTGATTGCTTCATAATGAGGCAAACTGTTCACTAACTGCAAGAGCATGGCAAGCCGTTTTGGTATTTATTCGGTTAATTTTTATGTGCACCGTTTTGGTATTTATTCGTTCATTTTTTATATTAAAAAAAACACAAAGCGGCTTACCGTACAGCATACGGCTTTCCATAAATGTGCGCTGTAAGTAGTATATAAACGGCATCTAGAGTAGTATTTTCCATGGAGGTAACTCTTGCATCCGACAGGTGGGGCTAGGTGGCGTGGAGGTTTGTCGAGGTCACAGGGCGGTCAAGTGGACTATAGTTTCGACAGGTGGCGCCACCAGGGGGACGTCACTTCCCATCTCTATGTGGCATGTATTCCTCCGCGGTCTGACGGTAATGCGGTCTGCCTCCGCAGACAGAAAGTAGTCCCAAATACGTGGGTTTTCGTGAGAATGTTCGGCAATCCTCAGGGGCGAGAGGGGCCCCTAGTAGACCGATTGGGTCGAGTGAGGTGTCAAAATGAAGCGGTCCTCCAGGGCCATCATGGGTGGCTGTATGGAAAATTAGGATTTGTCCCGAAAATATAAAAAGCGGAACACGGACTTTATCCCTAAACTAGGGGAAAACTCATATCAGTCCTGTCCAAAAGGGCTAATATCGGTCCCCAGGCTTATCGGGGTCTACCTATCAAGCCATGGGTGGGTGCATGTAAAATCAGGATTTTCCCCCGAAAATATAAAATACGGAACACGGACTTTACCCCTAAAATAGGGGAGAACTCCTATCCGCCCTATCCAAAAGGGCTAATATCGGTCTCGGGCTTATCGGAGTCTGCCTATCAAGTCATGGGTGGGTGCATGTAAAATGAGGATTTGTCCCCGAAAATATAAAAAAAATGGAACACGGACTTTAACCCTAAAATAGGGGGAAACCCCCTATCAACCCTATCCAAGAGGGCTAATATCGGTCCCGGGCTTATCGGGAATTGAACTGCCTATCAAGTTATGGATGGGAGCATGTAAAACGAGGATAAAAAGCGGAACACGAACTTTATCCCTAAGAGAGGGGAAAACTCCTATCAACCCTATCCAAAAGGGATCATATCGGTCCCCGGGCTTATCGGGGCCTGCCTATCAAGTTAGGGGTGGGTGCATGTTCCTACAATAGAGGAAAACTCCTATCAAACCTATCCCAAAATATAGTCACGGGATATTCATTCACATTGATCTTTGACCTCTTGGGGTCAATGAGCTTCAATATGCTCTTTAAGTGCACAAGGTTCAATGAGTGCAAGTGTACTACTCTGTATCTGGGGTTAGGATGCGTAGGTGTATGACGTCACTTCCGATAGGCGTGAACCGGACGTGACCCTGGGGAACATGTTTAGACCTGTCTGACCTACATCCGGGTACTTTCCTGTGAGTGAGTTAGTGAGTGAGTGGGATCCGACTCGACTAATGTATCGTCCGTTTTCATCATTTTTCGCATGCGCAGTGTGACCGTAGTATAGAAAGCAGGCATTTTGGGGATTCGTGGAGGTTTGTTGAGTGATTGAGGGACCGTACCTGGTCAAATGGACCGTGTGGGGTATCAGTTTTACATCCGGATCCTCATCTTACATTTAGGAGTATTATAGAAAGCAATAATTTTTGGGCCCCGAGCACCCGCCTGCCTCATTCCCGAGCTCCAAGCTCCCGACTACTCCATCCCCGAGCTCCGAGCTCCCGTCGTTACGCCTTAACGCCCGTCATTACGCCTTAACGCCCTAGCATAACGCCTTCACGCCATGATATACACAGACGAAAGAAAAACAACAACAACAAGGATGAGAGATGAGAGAACAACAACAACAACATGGTTTTTTTCATATGGTTTATTCTCCCCTCCAGTACATCATACCCACGCTGGGGGAGCCGCGTTGGGTATGTTATCAATTCAAGAAGACTCTTGTCCAAACAGAGGCCGCCATTTGGCGCTGTATCATTCATATTCGTTACTGCGTTAGATGTATTCTCGGCTGCTCTTGTCCAATCAGAAGTCGCCGTTTCAGAAACTTTCATATTTGCTCGGTGTGACCTAATCGTCGTCAAAGAGGCCTGGATATTGTTCGGGCAGCATGTCCTGAAAGAGTTGTTTGCGCATCCTGATCGCATTTTCCAGGGCCTCAGTGGGTGGTAGACCCATATCCTCTTCCAAGTGACGCTTGGGATCGCCTTTCATT
This sequence comes from Hanleya hanleyi, assembly GCA_036873755.1. Classification (NCBI taxonomy): domain Eukaryota; kingdom Metazoa; phylum Mollusca; class Polyplacophora; order Lepidopleurida; family Hanleyidae; genus Hanleya; species Hanleya hanleyi. The sequence goes on from JAVTVY010024033.1 coordinate 46,369, forward strand.
TCAAGCGGTAGTAAGGTATACTGTTCATAGATCGCCATGGCTGTTTTTCTGATGCAGGGGCGCATTTGGGTGTACGCCTGTTGTAAGTTATCCTGTCCGGCGTCCTCGATCGCTGCAGCATGAGTATTGATAGCTGCTGTAACAATACGATCCCAGAAGGTAGGTTCTGCCTCACTTTCCTGGTATGTAGGCTGACTATCTGAGGTCAAGCTCTCCGTATCAGTATATAGACTCTCAGCAATCTCACTTTTCTGGGATGTACATGTAGGCTGACTATCTGAGGTCAAGCTCTCCGTATCAGTAGATAGACTTTCATCAATCTCTGTATCGGCTTCTTGTGCCTCGGAGTCTTCAATCCCATGTATATTTTTCTCGTGTGTGTGTGCGCCTGCGTACGATGAAGTCACTTCTGAGCAGCGCAGGGTCAATGGTCACTTCCGGTCACGTGACCGAAAGTGCACTCAGGGTTCAAAGGTTAATCGTCCTCCAAAACCCCAGTATCGCTCGTTAAGGCGCTGAGACGGGCGTTAAGGCGTAAAGATAGGGCGTTAAGGCATTGAGACGGGCGTTAAGGCGTAACGACGGGTGTTGGCGGACGTTTAGACGGGCGTTAAGGCGAAACGACGGGCGTTGACGGGCGTCACTGCATTTCGATGTATTGGTGGCAATTCCATGAAAATCAGGGCTTCTGAGCTAGTTCACCAGGGCGTTGAAGCGTTAAGCTAAGCATTGACGGGCGTTAGTGTCTATAAAAGCAAGTGTATTGCCAAAATACGCACAGTCGACGTTCAGCCGTCAATATGGCTCATACTTGCTCTGAGTGCCAACGCACGTTCACCAAACGTTACGATATGATGAGACACGAGAAAAATATACATGGGATTGAAGACTTCCAGGCACAAGAAGCCGATACAGAGATTGATGAGAGTCTATCTACTGATACGGAGAGCTTGACCTCAGATAGTCAGCCTACATACCATGAAAGTGAGGCAGAACCTACCTTCTGAGATCGTATTGTGACAGCAGCTATCAATACTCATGCTGCAGCGATCGAGGACGCCGGACAGGATAACTTACAACAGGCGCACACCCAAATGTGCCCCTGCATCAGGAAAACACCCATGGCGATCTATGAACAGTATAGCTTACTACCGCTTGAAATGAAAGGCGACCCCACACACAGGTCCATCATGAAGACCAAGCGTCAATTGGAAGAGGATATGGGTCTACCACCCACTGAGGCCCTGGAAAATGCGATCAGGATGCGCAAACAACTCTTTCATGACATGCTGCCCGAACAATATCCAGGCCTGCCCGACGACGATTAGGTCACACCGAGCAAAGATGAAAGTTTCTGAAACGGCGACTTCTGATTGGACAAGAGCAGCCGTGAAAACATCTAACGCAGTAACGGGCAAGAACGAATATGAATGATACCGCGCCAAATGACAAGAGTCTTCTTGAATTGAAAACATACCCAACGCGGCTCCCCCAGCGTGGGTATGATGTACTGGAGGGGAGAATAAACCATATGAATAAAAACCATGTTGTTGTTGTTGTTCTCTCATCTCTCATCCTTGTTGTTTTTCTTTCGTCTGTGTATATCATGGCGTCAAGGCGTTTATGCTAGGGCGTTAAGGCGTAACGACGGGAGCTCGGAGCTCGGGGATGGAGTAGTCGGGAGCTTGGAACTCGGGGATGAGGCAGACGGGAGCTCGGGGCTCAAAAATTGTTGCTTTCTATACTACTCCTAAATGTAAGATGAGGACCCGGATGTAAAACTGATATCCCACACGGTCCATTTGACCAGGTATGGTCCCTCAATCACTCAACAAACCTCCACGAGTCCCCAAAATGCCTGCTTTCTATACTACGGCCACACTGCGCATGCGCAAAATGATGAAAACGGACGATACATTAGTCCAGTCGGATCCCACTCACTCACTCACTCACTCACTCACTCACTCACTCACTCACAGGAAAGTACCCGGATGTAGGTCAGACAGGTCTAAACATGTTCCCCAGGGTCACGTCCGATTCACGCCTACCGGAAGTGACGTCATACACCTACGCTTGCTAACCCCAGATACAGAGTAGTACACTTGCACTCACTGACCTTTGTGCACTTAAAGAGCCTATTGACGTTCATTGACCCCAAGAGATCAAAGATCAATGTGAATGAATATCCCGTGACTATACTTTGGGATAGGGTTGATAGTTTTCCTCTATTGTAGGGGTAAAGTCCGTGTTCTGCTTTTTATATATTTTTTTCTCTAAAAACATACACCCACCCATAACTTGACAGGCAGGCTCCTATTTTAGGGAAAAAGTCCTTGTTCCGCTTTTTTATATTTTCAGGGGACAAATCCTCATTTTACATGCTTCCATCCATAACTTGATAGACAGGTCCTGATAAGCCCGGGACCGATATTAGCCCTTTTGGATAGGGTTGATAGGGGTTTTTCCCTATTTTAGGGTTAAAGTCCGTGTTCCGTTTTTTTTTTATATTTTCGGGGACAAATCCTCATTTTACATGCACCCACCCATGACTTTTTTTTTTTTTTTAAATATTTTTATTCATTTTTGTTGCCACATATGTACAAAAAAACAATCATATTTACATCTACATTCACATAACATTACATACATAAACGCATACTTCTTTCCATATATATACACAGACATTCATTGAATACATAGACGCACACAAATCCCTATGACCTAGAAAAGGAAAATTCGCTAATTCAAATATATTCCACTTCTACCGCATATTATTAAAAAAAGTGGTGAAACAATATCCATTTTTCATTGAATTTTTCTATTCTGCTCTCCAAAGTCGCAGCATATTTTTCCGTCTTGTAATGATGGTTAAGAAAACGCAATAGTGCTAGGACATTTAAATCAGATTTTCTCAATTTTGTTGTATATATATAATATTTTGTTAAAAGCATCAGTATATTCATTACTCTTTGCCCCCTTCCCCAGCCTAATACTATTTTCTCTGTAGTTATTCTGCCTCTTAACTTTGCTACTTCTTTACACCATATTTCCATCTCCGTCCACAGCTTGGCGACCATTTCACATTCTATAAACAAGTGTTCTATTGTTTCTCTGTTTTTCCCACAGGAATCAAAAAGATCCTTTTCATTTTTGCCGATTTTGTGCAAAAAGGAGTTAGTACATACTATACGGTGCAGGAATCTGAATTGTAAGTCCTTTAGTTTAGTAGAAAATGTGCACCGTATGGTACTTGTGTATGCATCTTTCCAAATTATTTTTCCGTCTTTTCTTAAATAGTTTTCCCATTTGGCACAAGCTGTGGCGGCGATATAATTTGCGTTATTTAAAATATCACATGGCAGTGTGACTAACGTCACAGGACCTACGAAGTGCAGTAGGCATTAGGACTCGAACGCGAACTGAACTCTTGGAAATCCCCACCCCCAGTTGAAATCCTGCCTATATTAAGATGGGCACCGCCCAAGTCAGAATCGCCAGTGATTTTCATCAAAAATCACCAGAAATTTTCATCAAAAGTAGGTCAGCTCAGAACTTGTTGGTAACAGTCTCCTAATGCGCCTTCATTCCAAAATAAATAACACTCGCCGATTTAATTTTACAATTTTTTAATTAAAGGAAACAGATTGAATAATATAGGTTCAGTAGATTTCAAGCTTTACGTGTGAAAATACATTTACATCTCTTTAATGGTTTTCAGTGCCCTTGTACAGGATCAAAACAACTTTTTGAATCACATTATTTTCCCAACAATACAACAAATTTTTATATATAGTACTATAGTAGAAAGGTAGCATTTATGTAGTTTACGGTAATTCAACTCAAGACCAACACCTTCTATGCACAAGATAATAATGATTCTATGTCATTCTCCTGAGCATAACCGGTACAAAGACGAATAAATAGCGTCTCTACATCACGTTGTTATCTAGATATATGAGACAACACATTTTGGGCATCGGCAATCTGATGAATGTACTATTCCGGTTTTCTTGTTTCACATTATATTCTATGGTGGTTGATCGGGGATTTTCTTCATTGATAAACGTTAAACCACCTAGCTTTAACTAATTCTGCTAGGCTGTCGTCATTCAGACTGTACAGCCTACACAGTCCAGAGAAAATACACCGCACATTCTTGTACTCCCAGACTTATCACATTTGATGGCAAGTTTAGCGGGCTGTTTAATGTCTAAGCTAGGAAATGTTCCAGGGTAGTTGACAGGCATAATATACTATAGTATCTGCTATACAGGACACCGACCACTGTAATTTGATGTGACAGCAGCACGAGTACAAACCAGCCTTATTTCAGTGGGCTTGGATATAAATCACTGTTAAATACCACAAGGCTCCGATAGAGCCTCTCTCTGTGTTTGTTCCAAGGACAAGCCTTAATGACTTTTAAATCCACTGATAAGGAGTTCCCGGGGCTTCATGGTCATAAAAGGAACATGATACTGTTAAAGGCCACATGGATGGTATGTATCTGTAACAATATACTGAAGTGTTAATATTATATCTAATTTTAATCAGAATTATTTCAGATCAGAACTTGCTGGTAACAATGCCCTAATGCACGTTCATGCCAAAAATCAAGGTTCTAATGTCAACGGTTCTCCTTATTTTGCCGACGAAAGGATTCGGATGGACTGACTCACTCACTCATTACCGGACAATTTGCGATCTGTAGCCTACTTCGTAGGAATAGTAGCTCCTACATCCCTTCACTTGTCTTACCAATAGCTCTAAATATTGGGTGATACGGGGATGACTTGGGTTGACTTAAGAATAATTCACTGCCAGGTCACTTATCCATGGTTGCGGTATAGATTTAATTAACCTGTTGTAATCTAAGAAGGTCCCTTTAATTCCATATATTAGTTTCAATTCATTAAAGTTTATTATTTTACCTTCTCCATTAATGAGGTCTCTTACATTTTTTATTCCAAGTTTGTACCAGCTTTCTAAGAAGAAATTAGAATTTCGAAAAATGACTATTAAACCATATCGGTTCATTATATATATGTACCGTACATTTGACTTTCATTGAAGTTTGTACGCAGTACCATGCCTCGAATGTATCTTTCCAAAAAGGATTTTCAATATTGCGTATTATTACTTTCATATACTCTGACCCTACGTTACATATTCTATCAAGGTATTCAGCCACCATGTTTTGCCACTTCCCTCTGTGTATAATTAATTTTTCTATCCACGATGTCTTCAATGACTGAACAAAATGCTTCAAATTGGTCATTCTCAACCCCCCGTATTTATAGTCTTGTGTTAATATAACCCTCTTTATCCTATCAGCTCCCCCGTTCCAAATGAATTTAAAGAGAATGTTATTTAATTCTTTTAAATCATCGTCAGGTGGGTTGGGTAAGGCAAGGAAGAGATGTACGAGCTTTGACAAGGCTAGGGACTTTACAATCGTTATTTTACCAAATAAAGTCAAATTTCTGAGCTTCCATCTGGATAATTCTTGTTTCAGAATGTTGAGTTTCGATAAATAATTTATCTTCCAAATATCATGAAAATCGGTGGAACTCAGTTTTATCCCCAACACCGTAATTTCATTTACCCAAGCTAGCTTAATATCGTGGCATAATTTTGCTTCCGAACTACTCAAAGATCCAATCCACATTGCATTTGTTTTCTCCACATTTATTTTTAAACCAGAATATTTATAAACTTTGTCCAAACATTTTATTTTGCCGACGAAAGGATTCGGATGGACTGACTCACTCACTCATTACCGGACAATTTGCGATCTGTAGCCTACTTCGTAGGAATAGTAGCTCCTACATCCCTTCACTTGTCTTACCAATAGCTCTAAATATTGGGTGATACGGGGATGACTTGGGTTGACTTGAGAATAATTCACTGCCAGGTCACTTATCCATGGTTGCGGTATAGATTTAATTAACCTGTTGTAATCTAAGAAGGTCCCTTTAATTCCATATATTAGTTTCAATTCATTAAAGTTCATTATTTTACCTTCTCCATTAATGAGGTCTCTTACATTTTTTATTCCAAGTTTGTACCAGCTTTCTATGAATAATTTAGAATTTCGAAAATGACTATTAAACCATATCGGTTCATTATATATATGTACCGTACATTTGACTTTCATTGAAGTTTGTACGCAGTACCATGCCTCGAATGTATCTTTCCAAAAAGGATTTTCAATATTGCGTATTATTACTTTCATATACTCTGACCCTACGTTACATATTCTATCAAGGTATTCAGCCACCATGTTTTGCCACTTCCCTCTGTGTATAATTAATTTTTCTATCCACGATGTCTTCAATGACTGAACAAAATGCTTCAAATTGGTCATTCTCAACCCCCCGTATTTATAGTCTTGTGTTAATATAACCCTCTTTATCCTATCAGCTCCCCCGTTCCAAATGAATTTAAAGAGAATGTTATTTAATTCTTTTAAATCATCGTCAGGTGGGTTGGGTAAGGCAAGGAAGAGATGTACGAGCTTTGACAAGGCTAGGGACTTTACAATCGTTATTTTACCAAATAAAGTCAAATTTCTGAGCTTCCATCTGGATAATTCTTGTTTCAGAATGTTGAGTTTCGATAAATAATTTATCTTCCAAATATCATGAAAATCAGTGGAACTCAGTTTTATCCCCAACACCGTAATTTCATTTACCCAAGCTAGCTTAATATCGTGGCATAATTTTGCTTCCGAACTACTCAAAGATCCAATCCACATTGCATTTGTTTTCTCCACATTTATTTTTAAACCAGAATATTTATAAACTTTGTCCAAACATTTTATGGCTTCTCGAAGAGATTCTTCTGACCCGTCAAGGATTAGTTGGGTATCGTCGGCATATTGGCAAATTTTGTATTCTGTATTACTTATGACAATTTTTTTAATGTTTCCATTATCCCTAACATTTTTGCCCAAAACCTCTACGCACAATAAAAATAAATAGGGAGATATCGGGTCCCCCTGTCTACATCCCCTGGTTATATCAAAAAAAGATGAAAGGTGTCCGTTTTGAACTATGCATCTCTGTATGTTTGTATAAAACAGCTTTAACGAGTTTTGAATAGACTCGCCAAAATTAAAAGCTTTGATGGTTTCGTGTATAAAATCCCAAGATATAGAATCGAAAGCCTTTTCAAAATCGATTGATAGTAACAATCCTGGTATCTCCCTGTTTTTAGTTTCAAACAATACGTCGTACAGGAGTCTAATATTTCCCCCTATTGATCTGCCTGGGATGAACCCCTTCTGATCTTCACTAATAAGTTTGCTTAGTTTGTTTTTTAATCTGTTGGCAATACAGGTCGAAATGAGTTTATATCCAACACTGAGATATACACCCATGACTTGATAGGCAGACCCCGATAAGCCCGGGACCGATATTAGCCCTTTTGGATAGGGCTGATAGGTGTTTCCCCTATTTTAGGGGTAAAGTCCGTGTTCCGTTTTTTTATATTTTCGGGGGAAAATCCTAATTTTACATGCACCCACCCATGGCTTGATAGGCAGACCCCGATATGCCCGGGGACCGACATTAGCCCTTTTGGATAGGGCTGATAGGAGATTTACCCTAGTTTAGGGATAAAGTCCCTTTTCCGCTTTTTATATTTTCGGGACAAATCTTAATTTTACATACAGCCACCCATAATGGCCCTGGAGGAGCGCTTCACTTTGACACCTCACTCGACCCGATCGGTCTACTAGGGGCCCCTCTCGCCCCTGAAGATTGCCGAACATTCTCACGAAAACCCACGTATTTCGGACTACTTTCTGCCTGCGGAGGCAGACCGCATTACCGTCAGACCGCGGAGGAATACATGCCACATAGAGATGGGAAGTGACGTCACCCTGGTGGCGCCACCTGTCGGAACTATAGTCCACTTGACCGCCCTGTGACCTCCACAAACCTCCACGCCACCTAGCGCCACCTGTCGGATGCAAGAGTTACCTTCCTGGAAAATACTACTTTAGATGCCGTTTATATACTACTGCTGTATTACTATTTATTCGTTTATTTTTTATCTCAAAACGTATTTTTTGATATCACAAATTCTATTTTTGATATCAAAACATCTTTGATATAAAAAAAAGAAAACATTATTTTGGATATAAAAAAAAAGGCAACAAATTTTTATTTTGGATATCAGACTACGAATTAATAATTGATAATAAATGAATAAATACCAAAACGGCTTGCTATACGAGTGCAACCATTTCGGAACACTGATTATCATATTAGTAATGCAGTAAGTTTAACTTGCCTTTAGGAATACAAATGTGAATCCCACTTTATTCAGTGAGGTATATGAGGAACTCCGCGAGTTGAGCCTTAAACCAGGTGTGGTCGTTAAGGTCTGATGGTGACCGTATAATAGAATATGGATATGAATGTTCGCGTGTGGTCCGGTTCATATCTTAATGCTGTCATATTTCCGTCACAGAAACACGAGACACTACTCCAAATATTGAAAGGGCTACATTATACGAAACTAAACCAAAATACTACATCACAAAGGATGCATAAATAGTATTCTTTCTTGAAAGTTTAATACACAAAGCGGGCAAAGAATAATAAGCCAACAAGGGCAGGATGCTCACTTATGCTCCACATCTGTGGAAATCAGAAAGCATCTCGACTCCTTACATTGTCAATAATTCACAATGGCTTTGTTGTTGTTATTCTTGTTAATAAATAAAATAAAAAAATACTTCTAAAAGAATACAATTGTTTCATGCACGTTTTCTTCAGCACAATGTGTGTGGGAAAATGTTTTCTTCGTATGACTTAGCGATAAAAACGATATTATACCTCTTCCCTCCTATATCTACTTTTTTTGCGAGAAGGGAACCAGTTTTATATTGTCCATGTGTTTCGTAATATCAGACAAACATTGTCGTTCGATGTTGCCCGGAATCTGGTAAATGAAAGTTCGCTAGTCGTCCGTGAATAAGACTGATTCAATGTATGAACAAACAAGCAGAACCCAACCACAGTCAAACCACATGGCACCAGGTGTAACATTTTATGGGATACAGTTTCGTTCAGTATTTATCAGTCCAAAACAACCATAAAATCGGTCACGTTCAAGCGATGCCTGGTCAGTTTGTACACCGTTTGCTGACTACGCTGCTTTCTCTGCAGATCGTCCAATTTGATGCAACTTTGAGCGATTCAATTTAGCTGTAGTTACTCAGCAACCAGGTGTATTCTTGAGCTGTTCGCTTGAACACCAAACGACCCTTGTATAAACGGGTTACCATCTGGTCTTGCGGGCCGGTGAGCTGACCATTGACAATCTCCACTAGCCACTGGTGTTTACTCGTTAAGCTCTAATCTGATGACTACCACATGGCAACCACCACGGTTATCGTTACAACTCACGCTCATAACCAATTTTATTTTACAACACCGTTTGTTCTGGGCTCCAATTAGGGAGGGCATGTGGGATTGTTTACACCAACGCGTGAATCTGGGTTCAAGAAAATTATACAGAGAGCCGTGATCCAGATGATCAGCGTGTATTGAAACCTTTCTACTATAAGGTACCAGGTCTATGAATAATGGTTCGCCAAGATTAGATTTTGATTTTTTTCCTCATCTGTAGGGGTATCTGTCAGCATTTACACATCGCGTTGAAATCTTAATGACAAGCTTGGAATTTATCCACAAAAGAAATGGTTGGTTAGTCTCGGCTAGTTTTCTTGCCACAAACTGAATCTGATTACGAAGAACTCAATGATAGCTGCAGGGATATAGCATGATATAATATCAACATCGTGAGTCTCTGGAGAGCGTCTGGATTTCTTCATAACTCATCTAGCGTAATAGGACCACCCACATCTACGTGATGACAGAGTAAGGTAGCAATTTCATATATCTTTGCATGTATACCGTATAGGTGCCAAGGCCAGACAACAGACAGATAATAATAACAGCATTCAAACAACATCCTTGGACCTCTTCTATTTTTACTATATATTAATGACATTAATAATGCCACTGATTTACTTAAGGTCATTCTTTTTGCTGATGACACCAGTGTTGTTTATACTTCTAAACACCTCGACAGTGCTGTCAATGTTATGTCACAGGAATTGGAAAAACTATATATCTGGTTTTGTGCCAATCGACTATCACTAAACGTAAAGAAAACCAAATTCATGATAATAAATCCCACCAAGCAGCGCCTGCGGCACGTGCCACAGCTATTTATATCCGGTGAAGAGATTGAATTAGTAAATAGTTTCAAATTCCTCGGAGTTTTCTTCAACAATAAACTAAACTGGACAAACCATATTGACTACATTTGCAAGAAGGTGGCAAGAAACACTGGGGTTATTAACTTTATCAAAAACTCAGTAAATAAGAAAACACTACATATCTTATATTATTCGATGATATACCCATACCTATCCTACTGTAACATCCTCTGGGGAAACACATATATGACTCATCTGAAACCGTTAATATTGCTCCAGAAGCGTGTCCTCAGAGTTATTACTCTATCGCAGAAACGCGAGCATACTCAACCACTATTCACTCATCTAAAAATCACCCCTCTGCACGATCTGAATTTATATTCCTGTTTAAACCTGGTTCAAAAGTTTTTGTATCACCCTGAAACAATGCCGGTTCTTTTCCGTAACTATTTTACAAAACTGTCTGAAGTACACCGCTATCCCACAAGGAACCAAGAAGTAAATTTATATAGACCTTTCTATTCCTCTAATCTTTCGTATTATACAATTGGAGTCACGGGGCCACGGGAATGGAACAAGTTACCCTCAGTTCTCAAAACCATAAAATCTTCATCACTATTCAGGTCTAAGCTTAAATCCTATTTACTCGAAGTTTTACCCGTTTCTCGATGATAATTTTTAGATTGTATGCCCAAAGTTTTAAAGTTTTTTTTTTTTTATTCACCGTTCGCATTCTCCCTATATTCAGATACTTATAATTATATTCCTAACTGGGATAGAACAAGCCCCCTGGGGCTTTATTCCCGCCATTATTTTGTCAACCTACATGTTATTATACCCATATATTATTGGTGAATAAAATTCATTCATTCATTCATTCAGGTACATGAATATATATCCGGATACTACTGTTTATGTATTGAATACAATTAATATTCTAATTGGACTACTGTCGGAAAAGCAATATTATAATCATACGAGAGGGATCATGTGTAGGGTGGGTTGAGGGAAACGGGTCGCTCGGCGTGTTCTCACGACTAGTGCCCACGGCGGAGTGATGGAGTGCCCAAGTATACATCCACCCATCCATGCATTCATCCAGGATGCCTGTACTGAACTGTTCATCCTACCATCGTGCCAGCTAGAAATCATTCCAGGAAGGCACCGATCTTTTCACAAAACCCACGTTTTTATCGAAGGGGAATTAAGGAAGTGTGAATACAATGTTTAATTGATTTGATCGTCGTACTATCACATAATCTTACCGTTGTAGCAAGTTGCACCTTGATATTGTCCTGCCATCGCGCAACGTACTTTGTCGTCATAGTCTCCCTTTGGTGTACATAAGTAAAGATAACGCGATGGTACCATACATTAATATGATATATGTATATGTTTGACATGATATCATATGAAAGATGTAACAAAAAAATAATTGAAAGAGAGTAAGCGAGCGCATTAATATTAATATTGTATTTACAATATGGCGGCCATACAATATCCATCTGCACAAGTCCAGGTACATCTCTAAATCCTCGCAGTGTGTTACCTATCGATGGATAAACTGCCTCGCGAGGATGTACAATATTATACTAAATTTTATCAAGTTTCTACAATTATACAGCAGACTGGAAATGTGGCCATTTGGAGTAGCCATCATTCGTGTACCTGCATCCTTTATCAGTTCTTAATAGCTCTCACTGCACGTAGTCCGTTTTCGTTTATGAGAACTAGATGCTACAATAGCTGAAATTTCCACCCAATCATCATTCTCAATGACCTGTAGTCGAGTAATGGCGGCCATAGTAAGACAAGCTGCCTGTGTTTACCTTCAGTCTGGGAGATGAAGACAGCTTCCCAGACGTTCTCCTCAAAACACAATAGACGGACCGACTTGCATTCTCCTAACACGTGGCAATACTCGCAGCGAGACAAGTACAGACAACCTACTTGATCGTCCAAAAAGGCGTACACTGAGAGCTGTCAAGCACAGTTTTGGAAACAATTACTTCTGTCTCACTCCACCCTTGTTCAAGTAGTTGGGATATACTATATGTTTGTATCACTGGATTATACAAGGTCAAAATCAATCCAGACTCTTGGCAAACAAACGAAAAAAGAAATTATATAGCTGCACGTCTGTGATAATTATCGTGATAAAACACACTGGGGGGAGACGGTGCAAGGTGATGGTGAACGTTTGTCCCGTCATTACTAATATAAAAGAGCAGCACTTTAAGGAATTACGCGTCGTATATCCGAGTAAAAAGACTTTTTCGATTGGTACTTCTAAGACGAAACAAAGGTCTAAAAGTGTTATCATAGTATTTAGCTTAGTTTTCCAGAAGCGAAACAACATGACATGGTTATTGTGTTGCTGAGCTATGTTTTCTTGAGGGGTTGTCACATTTGTATGCGTCCGACGATAGAAAACATACGATCGTTCATTGTGATGGCGAGTCCATCTGGTTAAACCTCAGGTATATCCACGATATCCTGGAAAAGAAGAACCATATCAATTTTGAGGTCGGATGGACAGGGATCGAGGTCACACTGCCCCTTCTCCCAAGCAGGCCATGGTTGAACGTATTGATATCCGTAGGATAACCGTTGTGTTAAAAAGAAATTGAAAAACACGGTGTCCCTGCAGTAACTCCGGTTTAGGACTCCTGTTTGGTCAAAACTTGGACAAATCTTATCTATAGGCCAAGAAGAACCATAGTGATGTTGGGATCTTCATAGTCAATGGTCAAGGTCACTGATCCTCAACCAAACTGACTGACAACCATGGTTCCCGTTCGGTAGATATGGTTGGCCATCCCTGCCACAAGTCGTCATTTTATACCATGGTATAATATACAATTATTGCATGTAAAAGAGTGGGACATCACGATTTGTGACAAATCGTGATGACCCACTTTATAACATGCAATATTTGTTTTATTATGCCGAATGTTTTATTTTTACTACGTACGGTAACACTAATTCTAGTTCTGTGTCGTTCATAATTTTGAAAAGCTCCCGATTGCCAGCGACATCCATAGTCAATACAGTTTCGATGCGACAGAGCATCCGCACTGGAAGACGACCTGAATCGGCCTGTCATCATGGGTACGCTGGCCCTGAGAAACAAATGGGAGGCTACTCCTGGCTGGGCCAGCAGATGTCGCCGTGGAACAAATGACATGTTCAACGCTCTGCCGTGGTGCATGCCATTTATTCAACGGTAAGGCTAGATATGACTGCATCATCACTGAACATCACGATTTGTAGAATGACACGTGACAGGCTGTTAACCAATGAAAACATTACGAACTTACACGAGGTATAATAAAATAATATATACCATGGTACAAAATAAGTATGGGATACCTGTAAATATTTTGTACCATGGTATATATTATTTTAGGCATCCTATAAATACGTATTATGGCAGACTTGGCGATTTTATACCATGGTACAAAATATTTACAGGCATCCTATAATTATTTTGTATCATGGTGTATATTATCTTATACGATGGTATAAAATGACGAAGTGTTGCAGGGATGGCCAACTATAGGTAGCAGAATGTCTATCAATTTGAACATTTACCTCATAACCTCGTTGCGAAGAAGAACGTTATTGATTTAGACATTTAGATGTCCATAATCAAGGTAAATATAGGGAATATCAGACAGCTGTGGTTTGTTGAGCATGTATGACACTCAATTTCTCACGTGTGAAAATATGTTTGCATATACAGTACGGAACCGTGAATGCAAAATAGTGTGAGAAGAATACGGTCAGCGTGACCATGGTGCAGATATGAATTGTAGGGTACAACCGTCCATACACCATGGTCGTTTTGACCACTCCACACATACATGTACAATGTATCTGTCACATCTGTAACATGAAGTGTAGTTTAGGCTGACCATGTTCTTCTGACAGCGAAGCCAAAATTATAAAGAACACATACAGTTAAATAAGGTGAAAGTTTAAATGACGGTCCAGACATCCTATCCAACAAGGAAAGTCAACATCTGTATGAAAGCGTCAGATCCCACGTTCACTAACCAATCGTCATCCATAAATAATTTGTGCGTTATCAACAAATCGAAGCAGGCATATTAAGATGAATGTAATCAGAAGCTAGTTTCCTGCAAGGCCGAAACGATCAACAGGTTTCAACTGAATGATTTTCGAAAGGTAATCGCCTCCCTTGCCGTAAAGTCGGCTCGAGGGATAATAGTCCTCATTTCCATAAAGAGTTATGGTGTAAATGTGATGTTACAGAACGTAGACAGCTTCACTGCGTCGCAATCGGATTATATGCAAAGCAAGTACATGGTCTATTCAACTGTCGGTGACTGAAGAGCAACGGGCTATGAAATCGTTATCTTTTGATAATGTTTGTATGTTATTTACCTGTAACTCAGTCTAATTACATATACGATTCGGGAGAATTGGTAGGATATTAATTTATTAAGATTGCCTGTAACTAGACACTCTGGTGGCTTTTTTGGTTCCGAGGACCGAGTTCGTGCAGGCCATGTATGGCTAGTATACAATTCTGTAATACAAATATAATTCAAACCAAAGACAGCATGTGCCCAATATCTTGCCTGAGCTATCCATCAAATATTGACGTCAAATCTAACATCCAGCAGACCGTCGTCTTACAATAGTTCTCAAAGAATTAACACACAAATTAAATAGAAAGTATGAACATGTTTTCTAAGACAAAAAGCGTGTTTCTTGCAATAACGATAGTGTTCGTTGCAAAGAGAGAGAGATGATTAAAATTTCGACATTGGGGGACAGTACTATCCCGAAAGTGCTAGCATAGGAAGTGTGTAAAATGTGACGATTTCAATCAACGTCACAAAACAGTTTTGCAGAAAACTCTGCCAGCTTGCTAGCTTTTAACCGATAGCTATGAGGACTGTGACTCCCTGATATTCCGTAGCTGCTCAGATCGGTAGTTGCCACCGTTATTAGTTGTCTGTCCATTCAACGGTGATGGATGGATGGAAGGATGGATGTACGTAGGCACTCGATTGCACCGCAATGGGCACTGGTCGTGCGAACACGCCGTATGACCCATCGGACTGAGATTCTGATTTATGCAAATGTAATTTTTCCTGGTTTAAAGCAGGATAAATAAAGGATTCAGTAAGGATTCATGCTGACATGAGCAGTCTGTGAAATGTGCAAAATGAGCGGACATTCTGTGAGTATATTCAGGATAAGTGCTTTTACTGACAGCCCCGTCGCTGTCAGTATAGGTAACAGTTGGGAAAGATAAACCAGATTTTATTGCCCTGGAAAAATGGAAAGAAAAGATCTTGTACTTGGACACCTCCGTAGAAATGATCTGGTGTATTATATCCCGCGGGGGTGTCCTCGGTTGAACCTCACCGCCTCTTCACTGGCAAATTAGCGGCTGTTTTCTAGCCATATTGATGATGTGTTATTTCAATCTGTAAGCCCAAGGCACACGTGTTTGACCCGAACATGACCCAGCCCGACGAGTGGCAAGGATTATTCTGCCATGTCGTGCCAATACACTTTGGATGAATGTATGAGTATATCCATCACCTTTGCCAATATCAACTACAGATGATGACTATTCATCCAAATTAAAAAAAAATCAAACAAACAAACAAAAAAAGAAAAAAAAATACCAGCAGTTAGTCCCACACTGATATGCTTGATCACCAGATAACGCTATTTTCAATATGGCGTTCAATATGTACCGTATGAATGGGTTGCTCCAAGATTAACTTCTATTTTCCAAACATTTAGAGGGTTTGAATGGACTGATAATACTTCCGCATCTTTCTAGGGTGAGTATAGCTGGATAAAATGGGGAGACTGAAGTCTGTTTCATCAAATATTAGACTTATTGTATGTATACATGAGAATGACAATTCGGTATGGAGTATAGCCCCCAATAAGCAGTCGGGAATCGAACCCCGATCCTTCAAATCCGCAGATTTGCTTTTACTCCCGTGAATCGCCCTGAATGAAGGCCAATCATTTTTCTCGGTGTTGCAATGTGCAACTGGCTTTGTATTCTAAAAAGGGCAATTTGGTATGGAGTAGGACATGTAGCCCACATTATGCAATTTGTATAAATGAAAATAAGTTAACAATAATTTAGCCGACAGCGGGAATCGAACCCACAACTCCTCTAATCCGTAGAGTTGCTCTCATCATCTGAGCTATGCCGGCCCATAGGTAACACTGCCGTGAATCGCCCCCATTGAAGGCCAATCCTTTTTCGCGGTGTTGCAATTAGCTTTGTACTTGCTTACTGTGTGCTATACTCCATACCAAATTCTAATTTCTATATTACAAACTCAGTTGCGCACATTGCAACACCGATTTGTCATTTCTATATGATAACGCCAGGTGCGCACATTGCAAGGATTGGCCTTCATTGGAACGATTCACGAGATTATAGACCGGCATAGCTCAGAATGTAAGAATTGTGAAAGGTACAGGGCAAGGAGGGACGAGTTGAGGGGTGAGTTGATAGCTTCACATAAGGAAATTAGACGGGGAATGATGATGAAGCCCTAGCCTTTATCAGACTTGTTGGGGCTTGGTGATAAATATACTTTGGATAAGACAGAGAGCCGTATCGTATCCAACTTTGTGCAGGATGTGTGGACCATTAGAGCGGATATTGAGGGGTTGGGGGAGGCAGAATTGCTGTAGAATGTTAATGTGACAAGACTTTACACTGGGGGCAATGTGAAGGATTACTTTGTAAAACGGCTCAACAGTGGAAAGCTGGAGAGGACGGGGAACAATAGGATACTTGAAAATTTAGGAAACAAGGACGAGGATTACTAGGGTGTTGGGGGCAGGAACAATTATTAAAGACAGTGGGTTGGAGAGAAATTCGATGGGTGATATATTAAATGTTGAGTGAATGGGGAGGATGAGTTGCTATTGGGAGATTTAATTATGAGTGTCCATGGTGATAATTAATCAAAGTTGCCACTAACAATCGGTCCGAGAAGAGAGAATGAAGGGGCTTGGCAGATGGAAATATTATGTGATACTTCTGTAGTTATCGGAATTAAGAGAAGGTATATTGTGTACCGGTAATAGGAATGTGGGGATTAAACAGTGTCTATGTGACACGGTTAAGAGGGATCATGTGTAGGGCGGGTTGGGGGAAACAGGTTGCACGGCGTGTTCGCACTACCTGTGCCCATCGCGGTGCGATGGAGTGCCCAAGTACATCCATCCATCCATCCATCCAAGAACAACCCGTAGGATTGGCTAGCTGCTGAATACACGATGGCTGGTTGCTGGTCTATCATGGATTACCTATAACATTGTAGAACACAATTTGATCGATGTGGGATCCGACGATAATTTGTACCGCAGCATTGATGTATACTACATCAGGTTCCCCACTGACTTTACATGGTCACTGTATCGTGTATAGACTTAAAACATAGGAAAATACAATGGCCAGCCTCCCGCCCCCGATCAGGGATGTTACAATCAGATAAACCTCCAACATGGCGCACCCTGAGTGCAACAGCTGATTTCAATTTACTCTGTCCAGCCCTTTAGTTGTGCATAACACACGTCTCAAATTATAGTATGATACTACAAGTAAGAAATACCTTCCTATCGTTGTGATGTGTAAGGCAGCAATTGAAGCATTTTCCTTTTGTTACATAATTCTGAGATTTAGGATATTAAATCCTAGTATAGTTTCAAAATTCAAATATATTATTCCTTTCATGGTGTTTTTCTTTCAGTTTCAATTCTGAATACTGTAATTCTAGATATTCAAACGGTTGTACCATGAACTCTAGCTACACATGTAGGCCTAGGTGTAAACATTGAAAAGTCGATGTTTCTCATTCGAGGTTTGCACTACTAGTTTACCTGAAAACCGCTTTCTCGAAAAATATTCAACCGGACATCTGAAAAGCATGCTTTTTTTCATCATACATGGTATGAGACTCGAAGTATCATTTGTATTATAAGTAGCCTATTATTTGCTTTTAAAATTATTAAACTCGTAGAATGGAGCTAATTTCTCTGTACCTTCGACTCACTGACTCCAGTGGTAATATTATCAGTGTAGATTTCAGTGATAATAATATCAGTGCAGTCAACAATATTATAAGAGTAGACTACAGTGATAATATTATCGGAGCAGTAAGCCCACTCACTCTCTGCCAGAAAAGCTGAATACTTAGTGAGAAACAGTCATCTCAAAAAGAAGGCTGATGTTTAAAAAAAAAATTAATTTATACCCATCATATCAACAGTAACCGAAATTATTGTTCTGTAATCCTGAATTTCTTCTTTTGGAAAGACGCTTATTGCGAAATATAAGTAACGCGTATTATCTCAGGAACTGCATGTTTCTCACCAATCGGATGGATTCGTTATTTCCGGCGGCGCAGCGCCGCCGGATATCTGAATTCAGTAAACATGGGAGCGGCCATCTTGATATTGAACGAGTAACAGGTGTTATCTCGAGCCATACTTCATAGACGTGCCATGGAGTGATCCAACTAGTTTCATATCGTAAAACGACAGGATTGTATCACTCTTTCGTGGTTAACACATTAATATTAGTTCTGATATTATAATGAATTCATCGAATAAATGCCCTTTAGTACTATTTTATTATGGCTGAGAGACCAAATCGATGACCATACATGATCAAGTTATTCACCTGTACGTCTGCAGCAAAATGTTTGAGATTGAACTGCGAGTTACTAAAAACTCAAAAAAGTAAAACACGCGGATCGGATTGATGTGTAGAGAAAGTCGATCTAGGCTTAATTTACAATGACACACATCAATAAAGAAATAGTGGCTTGATGATGGGTCCCATATAATGCCACAGCGCGAACTCTTACATCAGGCTATATTAAGTGACTTAATACGTAAACCAGAGAACATTACTTTCAAAGTCCTAGTTGGACATGCGGTTGATGTGCACATTTTGCCAGCAAGCACTTAACTTCCGGCTAACCCCACATTTTCCAGATGGGTCCTTGCGCGAACTACATTAGTCAAACCTTTAATGAAAACAAACAAATCGACGTTTTTTTTAACCTTAATGGAGCATCGTGACCTGTATTCACCAGTTGCACACGTAATCGGCTGTAATACGCAGATTATAAGCTACAAACGTTTCCGCCGGCATTGATGCATCTGCATCAATAAGTTTTCTTGTTGTTTAGTTGATGCATACAACTTATCATTCTGGATAGTTGGTGATCTGATTTCTTCCATTGTCTCTTCCTGTCTGTCTAACTGCTGCGCGAGAACAACTTCAACAGCTTCTGGTGAGATACACACTCCTTACAAACAATCCTTCTTCTGCGTATGCGCGGTTTCTTTTCTTTTATTTACAGAACTGATGTAAGTTTAGATCGTAATAACGTTCTCGCTTCTCTTGACGCAGACCTCCTTACAAATAAACACAGACTTGATCTAACATATGTTATCCTTCACACTCCTATAAATTGATATCCGTATAAGTTCTATTTTCCTCTGTATTCACGTACAACGAACGGCCTTCTTTAACTATCCCAGGAGCCGGTAGGGCAATATTTATTTGCGGTTAGATTTTCTTGTGTATATTATATTAACATGGTCTATTTGCTCAATCTCCTTTTTATGATGTTACATAATACCAATGTTATTATCAGATAATAGTACGTCATATGTGTAAACAAACATCCTATCCAATTCTTTGGCAACCATTACGAAGTCGAAGTTAGCTGCTGGCTGGAAAGGCAGATTTCCAATCTTCAAGAGAGGACCACACCATACAGGTGCCCTATGGGGCTCATCCGTCCAAATATCAAATTTGTTATTGGATATTTCTCATTACATTCGAAAGTTGTGACGAGTGTATATAATAGAACCCACCTGTCTCCGATAGTTATAGTCTTGAACACGACGCACTCGCACCATATAACAGTGCAGTTTATGGAGAGTAGCAATTATATTTAGTATATTGCTGCAGATATACTTGCGATTAGCATGGTTCAATCGACCATTGTGACTTGGTATGGGATACCATCGTGAGCGTATCAGTTATTGAAAGGCAAGGAAACGACATGATGTAGGAATGTAACAGTAATAATCGATGCTTGACTTGGATATATTGGAATATTGATAGCGTTTCGTCCATGTTTTTTTCACATAGGTGCACGGCACCACCGTCAAGCAAAATTTCGTTTCTGAACAATAAAATTAGAACGGCTCAACAAACTTTTCTCCCATTTTGTAGTAAATACATTGCCACAAGATGTTGCTTTGGACATGCTCCCTTAGGTGGCGACACTTGAAGGCCAAGTTGAAACTTCGTTTCCAAACACGACCGGATTATTTTCAAATTTGATATGCTTGTGGATATTTTGCCACTGGATGTCGCTGGGGATTGAATTTGTACCGATACGCCCATAGGTGGCGCCACTTTTGGGACAACTTGAAATTTCGTTTCCAGACATAAACTGAGACTGACTTCACGGATTTTTTTCAAACCTGGTATGTGGATACCTTGAAATAATATGTCGCCTTGGCTTGAGTTTTCTTCATATTCGCACATAGGTGGCAACACCTGCGGGAAAACTTGAAATTTCGTTTACGGGCAGTAAATTTTTCAAATTTAGACCTTGCTACCAGATGTCGCTTTGGATTACGTTTCGTCCAAGGATTGGCCTTCATTGGAACGATTTGTTGCATAAGTTTTAATGTATGTGCATGTCTTTTGGCGTGTTGTGTTGATTACTTCTGGATTGCTGGGTTTTGTTGCTTAGACTTTTGTTTGATCGTCGCTATATGTAGTTGAATTATTGCAGAACGCGACATTAAACCTTAATTCTCTCTCTCTCTCTCTCTCTCTCTCTCTCTCTCTCTGTCATATATATGTTTCAGGCATATAATATCTACTTGACTGTAAAACGAAATGGCTGTGGGCCCACACACCTTTCATGTGCTTGTTTGTGGTTCATATATTCTTTGCACGGGAGAAGACGTATACACTTAAATACACTGAAGATAACAGAGATTCACTCTCAGCGGTAAAAAGACATAACCAAAGACAGAAAATATCCTTAAAACTTAAGCTTAAAGCAACATGTTCGTGCATGCTAACTAGCGGACCGTTTGTTCCTTCAGATCCCAAAGACTTGACAGAAAGTAAGACTTATCACTATAAACAGGAAAGGTTACACGGCTACACCTGACCATTATTATAGTATAGTTTCTTCATCCTTCTCTATAAAACTTACTTAGAAGCCGAGCTTTCTTGAACAAGCTACAGTGGAAATCAAAACGCCACTGAGGTTTTTTTTTTCGAGAAACACGAGGAAAGGTAGTTCCATTAACTAGGTTGCGTTGTTAATAAGCACATTCTGACGAACCATGCTATATCAAGGATCGACATGACATGGCCATCACGACTGGCTTTCTTCCAAAGATGTCGAACATTATATGTATTTCACTTTATCAGACTCCAATTTGTGTTGTCGTTTTCATTTATATATATGGATTTGACATTTTCTCTTGTATAATGCCAAGATATATACAAATTGATAAGCCTGATCAAAGAGATTACCGAAACAAAAATAAACGTTTTATATCGTCTACGACTTCACATGTGGACAAATTTCTTTGAACTGATACTCTTTGGTCTATATCTATTGGTTTATACTTCAAAGTCATATCTCACTTTGATGAAGTCACATGTAGAAGCTGTTGTCTCGCTCATCTTCCTATATCCACCGTTGATAACTGAAATTGTCCAGGTGCCCGGACATACACATCTGATAATAATCTCGAGGTAGATACCCTTCTAATTACAGCTTATTACACTTTCATATTACAGAGATTCAAGGTTCATGCTGTGTAAAAGGACCTATACTTTAGTAACCAATACTTAATAATTAAACATAAATAATTAATGCTACCTAGTCAGGGTGAATTCTTGTGTTGTATTTCAATCAATACCAAAGAATATTATTGCAGAAACTTGTCATTCAAGGCAAACAATCAAATGTTTACATTCAATGTTTCTTAAATTATGTGAAAAACATCGTGCGCTGACGTTAAAATACGATCTTAGCATGCAAAATCTCTGGCGCCACGTTTCGTAACGTGGATCTAATTTCACTTAACCCGAGGCTTAAATATCATGTGTGTCCATCTCCATAGTGTCCAAATGAACAGTCACAATCAAAGCGTGACTGTATTGCATAATCTAGAAAAAGATTTGGAGATTCGTTTTGACAAATGATGGTCAGTACCTTTCAAAACGGTTGATCACTTCTCTCTCATAGAAAACCATCTTGTGTTTTTATTTCATACACGTTTGATATTGATGCTGTCATGCGAAATAGGTCTTTCGTTTATTGACTCGGACATTCTTGTATGGACGACGGCTGAATATTGTATGTCGAATCTGCCGCCTCCTATATGCGTGAGTGTCAATCGGTGACTTCGGGGACACCTCTGCAGAAGGAAACTACCTCATTTGCCAACCAACGTCTCTGAGAACACCCTTTAACCAAGTCTGTCAGCCGCCCCACTGGCAGCGAGGAAACTATTAATCCTTCTCTGACACGTATCGTATGGTGTTATAGTCAATGACAAGCCGCATTCGAAGATACATCCCAAAACACATGAGTTCCCCCGCGGTATCCCGCTCGACATGGACGAAACGTATTACTTTGACTCCACCCAGATCAACTTGGTCATTTTGTTCGATTCGATCGGCGAGCGTTGTAAAACGAGAGAAACAAATCGCCCACTTATTTACCAAAGGCTTACTTCGCCAGAATCTGTCCGTCATTTATTCATCCCAGAATCATTTTCCTTGAGGTAAAGCGTCCAGGTATATTTGCCAATACTTCGTTCTTGTACCAATCCAATGCACTATCTACGACTATTCGACTGTATGCAGGAATAATCTATCGCCGAGATACGGCTCAATCCTACAGCTACCCCGGCGTCGACATTAAGATCGATATCGCTAAAACATACGACGTACCGAGTTAGGAGCTGCAGAGCTGGAACCGGACGATTAGTTGCCCCAGATGATGAAGACTCTACATCGGATGTATCTGAACGTAGTAATGATGTCTCCTCATCCGTTTATCTGTGTACAATGTGAGTATGCGCACTACACTAGGGCGTTCACCATGCAGACATGCAGATGTAAGCATCGTGCGTTCTTGAAAATGTGTTTTGAACTTGTGAGATTCTACAAAGAAACATTCAACTTGAAGAGGAGATCGATCGAACGCCAAGCCGTTGAAAGACTGTTCAAAGCGTGTATCGTGTGACGGAAAGATATCTAGATCGGCGGGGTGCCTAAAATGCGAACGAATGCGACAGAACTTTAGCTACGGCGAGAGGAAGAATGGTAACTACATGGACAAAGGCAACTATGTGTTTATAAAAGAATTCAGATCAGAACATTGAAAATTTGTTGCAAGCAAGCACATTTACCATCCTGACTGTTGTAACTACAACAGCATTACATGTTGAAGGAATAAGTCATCCATGCCCCAAGTTCTCGTTCCCAGAAACAGACAACAAATTGTCATTTCATACGAAAGGACAGAAGTAACTCTTGGATATTTCTCCATATGGTTTATTTCAAATAGTAGTAATTGCGATTTTATATCAAGAACAACGGGAAATCTGGAAATCTTCCATCCCAGAATTGATATATTGTGTGGTTCCATGTAACTAAGCTGTGAGTTATTGAAAATTGGCCTTTGACCGAGCTGTACTTTTTGGTGACACTGTAAACGTTCATTGACTGTATCAACAGTATTCACAGCAGAAAATATGGAGGTTGAAGACTCATCCGAGGAGTTCGCTAGGTTCAGACAGTACTGCAATTTAATATTTCAAGGGGCATATATTATGAAAATAGAAAAGGAGAAGGCTACATATGTGCTGTTATGGGTTGGTAGAACCGGTGTGGATATATAGAACAGTTGGCTGTACATGCTGCACATAAGAAAGTTTACATTACACAACGGATCGATGCTGACTTGCGCCTTAAGTAGCCATATAAGAAAGTTCAGGAGCAGCTTTTCGCAAAAGATGATAACTCTTGATGATGCCATCGACATTGCCTACGATGCAACCATCGTTCACATGGAAAAGCTGTCTGGAAAAGAGAAATATGTTAACACAGTTCATTATCAACGGCCACGTGATCTTAAATCCAATGAAATGAGTTCAAGCTAGGTGCAAAAGCTGTGGACGTTCTCATCAAGAAACCCCTGGAATAAGTGTCCTGCCTTTGGAACTACGTGGAACACTTGTGGTAAACTCAATCAGTGAGCTAGGTTATGCCGCACTAAGGGTCAAACTGTGGCCCGAGGTAGATCCAGGAATCGAGGGAAATATTTCACGTCGGCGATCCGAGGCTCCATTCAACCAAGCCAGAGCAAAGTCCCTCGTCCATGGCGCAAAGATCAGCAGTCCATTCCGTGTAGAGAGAGACAGGCTGATATTCTGACTGACTAATTCGAAGCAATACCTTTCTAATCGATTGCCATAGATAATGTAACTTCGCCATTTCAACAGCAATCCAAGTATGAAGTTTTTGTGACTGTTAACATTGAGCTTCATGAAACAAAGAAGTGTCCGACTGCACTGAAAGCTAAGCTCGACACTGGAGCGTAAGGCAACATTCTACCTGCGAATGTATTCCTACAACTTGGGATGCTGATGGATCCCCAAACCGGCAGTTCTCCGTCAAAACAGTTGGTACTTGCAAAATTCCATTTGAGTATGAAGATAGAAACTCGGTTGCAGCATTCTTCGTCACAGAAGCAGAGGGGCCAGCAATTCTTGGATTACCTACATCTCTAAACCTCAAGCTAATGACACTGATTTGTACTTTCAAAGAAGAAGCTATTTCCAATTTCAACCCCATTCCCCGCGAGAATAGGAAGGCTGTTGGAAATGCAGTTAAATCATCAAGGACAAAGATGATAACAGTATCACACCACCTAGACTGTTTTCATGGGATAGGCAATTTCAGGGACAATATTATATAATTAACTTTGGATCTATCGGTGTCCCCAGTAATTCATTCTCCTAGGGGTGTCCCAATCAGTATGAATGATGATATCAAAGCTGAATTAGAAGATATGGAGAGCCACGAAATAATATCAAGTGTCAGAGAAGGTGAACCGACAGACTGGGTTAACAGTCTAGTTTACCGCAGAGAACCAAACGGCAAGCTCCGATTCTGTCTTGACCCAAAAGACTTAAACCAGGCTATCCGTAGAGACTATTAGAAGAGATCCTTCCAAAATTGGCAGGCGCAACAATAGTCTCAATAATAGATGCCAAATGTGGTTATTGGAATGTGAAGTTAGACAAAGAGTCAAGTTACCTAACAACGTTCAATCGCCATTTGGAAGGTATTGATTTTTACGTATGACATTCGGACTAAATCATGCCACAGGGTGTTTTTCAGTCCAAGATTGACCAGACATTTGAAGGATGAGAAGGAGCCATAGGAATTGTGGACGACATTGTGATATTCGATCAGACAGAAAAAGAGCATGACCGACACACGCATCAACTTATGGAAAGATGCAGAGACGCCAATATCAAACTAAACCTAGCAAAGGGAGAGTGCTAAAATTCTTATGGCGTAATCTGCAGTGAAGATGGGGAGGGTGGAGGATTTAGGTTTAATGTCACACTCAAGGTTATTTCACTCATATGGTGACAGCCAGTTTGAATGGTGGAGTACCCGAAGAGAAGTAACCGGCAAATTTTCACACATGCCCCAGCGAGGCTCGCCCCGTGCCGGTTCGGGGGTGTGAGGCTAGTCCACTGAGGGCACTCCATTGGAGTGTAGCCGGACCCAGCTAAGATGTCTGCACTCAAGCAGATGGATTCGCCCACAGACACTAAGGAGCCACAGATGTTCCTGGGCTTAGCAACTTACATAGGGCCATTTATTCCACATTTGAGCAAACAAACTGCCCCACTGAGTGAAATGGCACTGGCATATATCGACGCGAATAAGGAAGTACAATTTCAAGTGGATGTGTCAAAGAAAGGGCTCGGGGCTACATTGTTGCAGGGTGATAAACTCATAGCTTTTACCAGTAAAGCTTTGACCGACGTAAAAGCAAGGTATGCGAACATTGAGAGTGAGTTCTTATCTGTAGTATATGAATGTAAGCGGTTTCACACCTATTAATATGGCCGGAGCTTCGTTGTGCAGACAGACCACAAACCCCTGAAGAGTATTCATATGACGCATCTAACTTCTGCTCCTCCTATGTTGCAGTGGATGTTACTCCGTTTTTAGCAGTATGACATGACGATAAAGTACCTGCCAGAACTGAAGATCGCTGATACTCTGTCAAAACTGTCGCCCGCGGAAAAGAATCCTGTCCACAACATGGATGCACAAATCCATGTGCCCACGGTTCAGCAATGAAGTGCCGCAGAAAATAAGAGTTGAGGCAGAGAAAGATAGTGAATTGAATGCCCTGAGAGAAGTGGCATTCAAAGGATATTCAAGCACTTAGGAGAAGCTATCGACGACAATTAAACCTTATTGGAATACCGAGATGAATTGTCATTCGATGATGGCATACTCATGAAAGGTTCCAGAATTGTGATACTACAAGTGTTTCAAGGAACATTTCTAGCCAAATTACATGCGGTTCACCATGGAGCAGAAAAGACAAAACTACGCTCCAGAACAGAAGTTTCTTGGCGAAAGTTGAGCAAAGGCATTGATGACCTAACACGTTCATGCGCAACATGCCAAGAATTTCTACTCCTTGGTCAAGCTAAAGAATCTCTGATTCAGGCGGAAGTACCACAGAGGCCTTGACACACACTAGGAAATGACTTATTCTATATTGGCAATGATGAGTACCTCTTAATTGCTGATTACTATTCCAAGTATTCATTCGAGAGGAAAATTTCACAGGATCATGGTAATGGCAAAACTGTTGAGTTGGCGAAGCAAATTCTTGGTGAACAGGGCGTCTCCGTAATAATACGTTCCGACCACGGTCCACTATATGCAAGCGAACAATATCAGAAATTCGTTGATGAATACGACTTCAACGGATACCAGTTCTCCACACTATCAGCACAGCAATGGTTTTATCGAGAGTCAAGTGAAATCCATGAAAAGGCGTTCAAAAAGGCCAGAAAGTCTAGCACAGACGCAAACATGACTTTCGACGTTCAATCACCCAAAGATGGAGACCGGTCGTGTTAAGAAGCCAGATAAAACGACTAAAACGATAAATCTTTCACAGTAATATATCAAGTGCGGCCATTTCAATGATTACACGCTGATCAGTAGCTATGAAAGGTTTTGGGGAATTTTGGAACAAGTGTGTGATGGAAGATCTTAAGGGGCAGGTAAATGACACGATCAATATTTTACCGGAAAACAAATCTGAAAATCTTACATTGTACAAATCATATAAAGCTGAAATTTCTCACATCTAGTTTTAGGGCTTCCCTTCTGTACTATTACAGAAAAATAAATACTAATTTGAATAAAAAGACATTTTAAATATTTTTGTAACATTTTGTTGAAATTTTGGTACACAATAACACAAGTTTGGCATAATTTATCTTCATTTGGGTTTTTCCACTATGATATATTTGCTCTCATAATCACCCGTTTGAAATAATTTCCAAGGTATCAAGTTCTGATTAATAATTATTGATTATATCAATTTTCCGTATCCATAATATCTATTAATCAGACCTGAAATCTCTGAGAATAATTCCAAACAGACAATCTCTAATAGTCCATATTGTTTCTGAAAAGAAATTTGAAGACATTTTTCATCTGAAGTGACATCTTGTCCACCAAAATTTGACAAAGTTCAAAAATGATTTAGAATATATTGTTATTCAAATTTATATTTATTTTTGCATGATATTACATCAGGAATGCTTTAATAATACATGTGAGAAATTTCAAAGAAAAATGTTGTTGTCGTTATTATCAGACATGTTTTTGGTCCTGCCCCTAAATATCCTGATAATGTTCATATGAACAGTGGCACTCGAAGTTAACTTCTGCACCTTTATCTGTCAAGTATACAGTTTGAAGTTAACTTCTGCACCTTTATCTGTCAAGTATACAGTTTGAAGTTAACTTCTGCACCTTTATCTGTCAAGTATACAGTTTGAAGTTAACTTCTGCACCTTTATCTGTCAAGTATACAGTTTGAAGTTAACTTCTGCACCTTTATCTGTCAAGTATACAGTTTGAAGTTAACTTCTGCACCTTTATCTGTCAAGTATACAGTTTGAAGTTAACTTCTGCACCTTTATCTGTCAAGTATACAGTTTGAAGTTAACTTCTGCACCTTTATCTGTCAAGTATACAGTTTTACTCTACATGTATCGTTTAAAAATGTTGTTTTCACAAAAGAAGGGTTTTGCGATGTTAAATGGGAATTAATTCCTCGGGAATATGGACCATGGTTGGCTAATGGATGGCGGGTTTGAATTGATGTTTTGTGAAATGTTAAATGAGCCAGTCAGTCAGATATCCACTTCCGTCTCTTAGTTTACATGAATTTAACAATTTACTCAAATTCTAGAGAAAAAAGTCATATTATCATACGAATCATCCAATTTGTTTCATAAAACAAAGTTATCATGCAGGCTCCGTCTAATTGAGAGGAAATTATTATAATAAACATTTCACCACTTGTGTTTGAAATGCCTCTTATCTTTAATATACAAAGCTATTCCAAAACACAGCTGACAGCCCGTGACAATTAAAAGCTGGTGTTCGCCTTGGTCGGTATCGTTTGGAATTGTACAAACGCAGATATGAACATAATATTTATAAGTATATTATGATGGTGTATTAAGATATGAGTGTCATGTCTGGCAGACGATTTACCTCTGGATACTGCCAGGGATTATGCTGTTACATGATAGTTCACTCCATCCATGAACTCATTCACGCATGTGAAGACATTTGTGATTGTACATGACAAGGCCACGACCCCTCTCTGGCCGATAGTCCCAGTGTCAGAGGCCTCTCACTGGGTAGACCTATGACTTTTCCTGTTAAGCTGTTCCTGGTTAAGCAAAAGTGAGTATGTGCCAAGTGATTGAGGACAATTTCAGAATACAGGCATATCTTATTATTCTAGAAAATGTCAAAGCGTTATATGGTGAACAATGATGCATACATGCTGCAGGGGCCGGTAACCATTCTGGTGAATTTCAACAATACTAGCACACTTGCCCGTGAACAATTATCATTGAAGATCTAACGGACTGCGTTAGTTTATTAATTAGGGTACAGTGTTTCTCATTGTAAAGGTAAACATTGGCAGGAGTTCAATGTTGATTCCGAACAAACTGCGTCGACGGAAAGAGTTAATAGTAGGGGTTGGTGTGTAATCAAGAAGACAATGGAATACACATATGTTGCATTATTTGTGTACCTATACAGTGAAGAATATTAAGTAACACCAGGGCTGTTTAAAGGCCTGATACACAAATGATCTCCCGCAAAGAATTCACAAAGGAAACTGTTGTAAATGTAGGCATATTGCATGACATTAACATAATTTACCTATTGAAGTAGGAGTCAGAAATCATGAGGTTTTGACAGCGAAGAAAAAAACGTCGTAGAACTAATGATATCAATATGTAGGTACAATGTCGTAGTATATGTGTACCAAGTATGGTGACTGTAAACTACGTGCAAGGGTGTCTACCAGCCCAGTTACTTATTCAAATGACAGATACTTATTCGCCCCCTAGCGGTCGATCGCGGAACTAACGGTACCCGGTACCAATATGTTGGTATTGTCTCGTAGTTTTAGCTCTAAACCACATGCAAGGGTGTCTACCAGCCCAGTTGATTATTCTGATACCAGTTACCTATTCGCCTCTGGTATCGATGGATCGCGGAACTAATGGTACCATCATGTAGGTATTGTCTCGTAGTACAGGTGTACCAAGTCGGTGGCTATAAACCACTTGCAAGGGTGTCTACCAGCCCAGTTGATCATTCTGATGCCAGTTACGGATTCGCACCCTTGTGGTGGATCGCGGAACTGACGGTACCAACATGTAGGCATTGTCTCGTAGTATATGTGTACTAATATACTGTCTGTGGCTCTAAACCACATGCAAGGTTGTCAACGGATTCTATCTTTTGATACAGACATACGGACATTTCAGATCGGCTCTTTTAATAGTTCTGCCCTTGCCGCTTTCTCCATAAAGCTGTTTGAGTCTCTTTGCATTCCGACCCAGCAAGTGAACTCTGGTCTTGAGGTATAACGGAACTAATACTTCTTAGGTGGCCGTGTGCAAAAGTTACCCAGACAGGTAAGATCAGATAAACAAGATCTGACTCATGTGGAGACCGACCTGCTAGTTGGAATTTGTATTTGATATCTGAAATTATTATTCCTCATACCAGATTTGTTCATCTTGATTGGTCAGACCTCAGTCACATGATGTTCTGTAATCCCTGATATGTTAAGTGAAACACTGCCCAACAGATATTTTAAGGTTAAAAAAAAAAAAATTGTAGATGAATAAACTAACATTGAATAAAGTAAATGCGATAGGTGTTCAGCATTATATAGATACAGCTAGGTTTAAATGAAATACTATATGCTTGGTGATTTAGAGATGTTTGACGTATAACATTTATATAAACCATATTATATGAATCTTTCCGTCATGGGAAAAATGAAAGTCAGGATATGTGATTTTATTGGTGTCTAAATGACATTGATAGAGAGCATTAAATGAATCTTAAGGAAATAGGCAAGAAAGATAAATATACTGGGATATGCGATTAAGACAAATTTGGAGAAACTGGGTGATAAAATCGCCGTCTATGTATACATGTAGTGCATTGTATGAGCTGCCGTTTATGACAATATTATACACGGTGTATATATATAATGGAGCAAGGAAATATGGTGATAATGAATGAATATGGTGTGAATTGGGTCGTTATATTGGAAATGTTGTTATATTGAAAGTTACAAAATATGGGATGGTTTTATCGTATATTGTAACATTGTGGCAATGTATATGAAATGTTATTTATATAGGGGTAAAATGCAAACTAAAGAAGTTTTATATATATATGAAGAGTGGTGTAATTAGATACACTCTACATTTGCTAAACATATAAAGCGATTGAACGTATATAGTGTAACTGATATTGAACGTATAGTGTAAGCTGATATATATATAGAACGACTGAATACGGCGTATTTGATACGGCGTATTTGACAAAGACGCTTAACGGATATGACAGGCGGATATGGCAGGCGGAAGTATGCTGTGAGCATGTATGTTGTGCTCGCGAAAAGCATTGCGGTTCCAGTTCCACGATAACAGTGGCCATTGACTGATTTCCGCTCTCAAACTAGGGTCTCCGACACAATCCAACGACTGGACTTGGTTGCCGGTCAACAGTGGCCAGTGCCATATTAAAATTTGCGAATAGAGAGAGGTCAGCCCGTCGCCGCTTTACGGTGGCCCATAGACGACATGCTAAATTTTTTTAGTTTTGAGTTTATTTTTTTTTACTTCTAGGTTTCATTTTTTTGCGTTAGGTTTCATTTTTTTTTTTAGGTTGATTCCTTTAGTTTTCACCCGGGTGGAAACGTTTCCACCTGGGTGAAAACCTTCTCACCCGGGTGAAAACGTTTTCACCTGGGTGAGAAGGTTTCCACTCAGGTGAAAATTCACGTGATCGTGCCCTCGTGTTCGTTCCCTTGCACTGACATTTCGTCAAAATGGAGGGAGGTTCGTTCAAAAGTATAGGCCTCTAGATGATCTCAAACTGTCAAACTGAACTTTTATGTTTGCTCATGCAGTCGATAAATGATATTTCACGTCTGGCATGTTTTATATAAGTTGTATTTTCAAACCCGAGCTCTCTGTGAGCACACGAGCTTGTCATGTCTGAAAAAAGAAAACTAGGCCATGTATCTTGTGCACGGACATTCTGCTGCGGTGTGGGTACGAGAATGGCCGTTTTTTTCCACAAAGCCAGTTACCGTCATTTAAATTGCACCGTTATTATATATCAGTAAGTTATTTGTGTATCGGCACTGCAGAATTGTATTGCCCCGCATCATTCAGTGATTCACAGAGTTCGGTAGCTAAAATCGAATAGTCAGATCGCGCGCAAGTTAAACCGCCTAAGACGAATCGTCCAACGTCCTGTGTCAGATCGTCCAGTGTAGATTTTGGTGCTTAATGAGGCTGGTTTTCTTTCATTCGTAGTAGGGTGAGTTTTAGATTCAGAGATACACTGCTGAAGATCCGTTCCTGGGGTGGGGGGCGGGGGAGATATACCCCAGGGTGAAGTGGATGGGTGCAGTCAATGCAGCATCAGGTATGCTATCTGAATATATCAGCATATGGGATTAGGCGAGGCTTAGTTTGTGAAATACAGGGTAGAGCTCAAGCTTTAACAAAACATGAAATAGTATCCTGAAATGTTGAAAACGGACAACCAGCCAAGCAACCAAGCAGCCAGCCCGCAAACCAGTCAGATTTCACCAATCCATAGTACGGATATTGCTTCGCAATCCGTCTAACAATTGGTTAAAATAATCACCGAGTCCAATGGATGCACATGAAACTCACTGAATATTATTTATGTTTCAGGCTTGATAGACATATTAACATTAAATATTCCTGCATTTGACACTCGACCGGCCCAGCTGCCAAATGTGGAGTCACTTATATAAGCTTACATTAGAAAGCAGAAAACTCAAAATCAGTTTAACATGGGCCATAATGGCTGACGAAGACGATTCTGAGCCATACAGCAGAATGGATTCAGGAGAAAGAAATGGAGATCCTGTGAATACTATCGTATAACAGGTCTACCGTGAACACCGTATCAACGAACCGAAACAGAAACACAAATTGCTTCTATACTATTTCTTCTTTTCTTCGCTGGGTTTGAGATCAAAATTAGGTTCAAGCTATTACGAAAGCAATAATTTTACTTTGAGAATCAGTCCGAAGTATTTGTCTACGATGATCTAAACTCTATCCCATCTCACTAGTATTATCCTAAGATGAGGATGGCTTGGGGAAAAGCGCGAGTCAAGGGGAGGTAAGCGTCTAGTCGGGCATCGTTTAGAAAAGGAGGCTAACAGTTGAAGCTGGGCTTTTTCATCTATTATGTTTCTCGAACCTCCACGTAATTAGTGTGGGACTCAATACAGTCACGAGAGACAACGCAGAAGGTCAAAATTTATCAACTTATCGTTTATTCTCTCGTTCGTCATTTCTCACTATTAGTCCCATTGATGATTTTTAACCTAGCCTCATCCTGAGCTGTGATAGGCGCGACTCTATCTCCATCGTATGTGTTTAGCCTAATGCGATTTAAATGTACAATGACCGTATTTGGTTACCCTATCAGGCATCAATTAGAGGTATCAGGACAAATCTAAACCTCACCCAACTAAATAAAAAAACTCAATAAGCTCCAAAAACTACATCGGCCGATCCGACACAGGGCGTTGGACGATTCGTCTTAGGTGGTTTGACTTGCGCGATCTGACTATTCGATTTTAGCTACCGAACACTTTGAATCACTGAATGATGCGGGGCAATGCAATTTATGCAGATTATACGGGTTCGATTATACGGGGCCTAATTTTCTCTTTTCAGACATGACAAGCTCGTGTGCTCGCAGAGAACACGGGTTTGAAAATACACACCCTACTGAATCGACAAGTATGATTATAGGTGAATGCACCAGTCCATGTGTCATGCGACCAGTCCATGTGTCATGCGACCATGAGCTGTAGATTTGATCACTTCACATTGAAGCCGGATAACCGCTGCAATGTTATAATGAGGCAACATATGATTGTATATCAGATATGTCGACAGTCCATGGTAGCTACCATTTTTCTTGGCAACAGCCCATTTGGCGAATCATTGGATCAGACGATGTGCTCTCTGTGCATCAATTCGGACTGACCGTATTTTGACCTATCATGGACTGTCGATCGGCCCGATGATGATACCATGGACTGTCGTAATATCAGACAGACAGAGAATAAACTATTAATGGTTCATACTCCTCTTAAACACACACAAGTGAAAGGAATCGAGAGATGAATGACTCAGTGATACATGAGGCAGGTAGTAAGTTCCCACGTGTTCATTTTGTGCTCATTTCCTCACACTATAATTCGATGCTAATACCTACCATGGACTGTCCACCAACACCTAAAAACACCTCTCGCCGCAAAAATGTTTAAAAATTTTGTTAACTTGAAATAGTAATAAGCCTACATTTGGTGACAATATAGTACGATATCTCTCCATCAAAAAATGACTGGACACCAGTAACCATACCTGTCATCGATATGCTGAAAATCGTTCATTTTCGGCTGTGGTCAGTGTCGTCTGGTCAGACACACGCCCACGCTTGATAACGAAAGCACCGAAAAACCTACCATTGACTGTGATTTGACACGTGACCGGCGGTGTTTACCTACAATCATACTTGTCGATTCAGTAGGGTGAAATACAACTTACCGGTATATAAAACACGCAAGACGTGAAATATCATTTATCGACTGCATGAGCAAACATGAAAGTTCAGTTTGACAGTTTGAGATCATCTATACTTTTGAACGAACCACCCTCCATTTTGCCGGAATGTCAGTGCAAGGGAACTAAAACGAGGGCACAATCACGTGAATTTTCACCTCAGGTGAGAAGGTTTTCACTCAGGTGGTAAACTTTCCACCCGGGTGAGAAGGTTTTCACCCGGGTGAAAACTAAAGAAATAAACCTAAAACAAAAAAATGAAACCTAACACAAAAAATGAAACCTAGAAGTAAAAAAAATAAACTCAAAACTAAAAAAATATAGCATGTCGTCTATGGGCCACCGTAAAGTGGCGACGGGCTGACCTCTCTCTATTCGCAAATTTTAATATGGCACTGGCCACTGTTGACCGGCAACCAAGTCGTCGAGTCGTTGGATTGTGTCGGAGACCCTTGTTTGAGAGCGGGAATCAGTCAATGGCCACTGTTATCGTGGAACTGGAACCGCAATGCTTTGCGCGAGCACAACGTGCATGCTCACAGCATACTTCCGCCTGCCATATCCGCCTGTCATATCCGTTAAGCGTCTTTGTCAAATACGCCGTATCAAATACGCCGTATTCAGTCGTTCTATATATATATCAGCTTACACTATATCAGTTTACACTATATACGTTCAATCGGTTTATATGTTTAGCAAATGTAGAGTGTATGTAATTACACCACTCTTCATATATATATAAAACTACTTTAGTTTGCATTTTACTCCTATATAAATAGCATTTCATATACATTGCCACAATGTCACAATATACGATAAAACCATCCCATATTTTGTAACTTTCAATATAACAACATTTCCAATATAACGACCCAATTCACACCATATTCATTCATTATCACCATATTTCCATGCTCCATTATATATATACACCGTGTATAATATTGTCATAAACGGCAGCTCATAGTAATGACTGATCTGTCTGCGCTGATGGTTGTCGATCTACTACAATATCTACCGCGTCAATGTTGTTAGCTGCAGTGGATGATTTATCAAAATTGTTCGGAGTCCGTTTGCTGTTGCTTCTTTACATGCTTCAGCTTGTATTGTACGTTGACAGCTTTGACTTTTCACTCATTTTCATCTCTTTAAGACAAACAACCAGCCCAGCTCAACATTTCATCATGGAAATGGCCGTTAATAGAATGCTTAGATCGTCAGTGCTCGAAGTAACGAATGAATCAACAATCTAACTATCTTCTTCTTTACTACTGTTGAACCTTGCTTGTTCATATATGGCATTCCTCTTGGCAGCCTTGTTCAATCTTCGGTGGAAACTTAGAAACTAAATGATACAAATATGCCATCGGTTCTGTTGCCCAATGATTTGCTTGTTTTCAGCTTCTAAAGAAGCCTAGCTGGATCTCTTGAATCTCATTTTGGCCAGTCTTCCGGCGTGAAGAAGCGGTTTGACTGTTAGCTCAAAACGAACAGTCCCAGCAAGCGGACATATTTTTACTCGCTTGTAACTTTTTTGATATGTTAATGCCGATAATATCAATACCAGAACACCACATTAGTAGATCAAATGATTAATTTGATGTATTTTTACAGTACTGAATAATCATTTTACACAAGTTAGACGATTGTTAATATGGGACTGGAGCTAACCTATTACTGGTGGGTTTGGTTGTAACATTGTATCGTTAGTCCGTTCATTGGAGTTTCGTACTTCATGGCCGAGTTAAGTGACTTGACTACCTTCTTTCACGCATTGTATTTGCTTATTCTTGGATGGTATGTGAAGGGCCTTCACTCCCGTGCAACGTTATAATGTTGACACGTTTACACAGCATTGTTGTTCTAGAATTTATATAATACCACATGTCATTCTGAGCACCACTTCTATGCTCAATTGGTACCACTGTCCTGCTTGCCTATATATATATATTACGCCTTGGTTTAAGACTGGCACCCTGCTCTTTCCTAGAAGCCATAACCCAGGCATTCCTGTTTGTGTGGCATTTTACAGAAAATATTGCAAATGCATCTTCCCTGCTTTCGGCACCAATGCACTCTGTGTACCCAATAATTGAACGAGAGCAGAAGACAGCAGATAGATGTCACTGTTGGTTTCTGTTCACGACATGACATCAGTTTGGTTCAGATACACCAACATAATGCACACGCCAATTACGTGAATATGTTAATCGATTCACGGGTTCCTTGTACTACTCCATTGTAGTAAGGCAACACCAAATCGGTATATTATATGTTTCAGACAGTGAAAGTTGGTGAAAGTTACATTACCTTGAAAGATTGGCGCAATTTTCCACGCCGCGATGGTACCACGTGACATAAACTGTCCCACAGCTGATTCTAGAAAGACCACGGGAATACCGATGAGCAGCACCGCAAACAAATACGGGATAAGGAACACACCTACAATAAAAGATAGCATACCTGATACCGCTATTCAAGTTATACTCTACGAAACGATTCATTCAGTGATGAAAAGTGCTTATCTCCTGTAAGAATTGTGTTAATATATAAGTTTATGCCTGTTTGTGATAGGAAGAAATTTTCTATGTTACTGAGGTTTTTTTGTGGGCGACGGGTACCTATTGAAGTTAAAATTGATATATATATGTAACATTGTGAACTTTTCAAAGAGATCTGACAAGAAGTGAAAATGTAAGGAGGTTACGTCAAATTGGTGGGGAGCGTGGCCCATAACATTTATCGGGCTCATCAGCAGTTAGGGAATCGCATTTCCCATTCGAACTTGGTTCTGGCTTCTCACACTAATAATACAAAAATGGTGGATAGAATGTAACATAAACAGACATGTTTGCCCTAAAATAATCTCACAAGGTTGAAAATTTTAGAACTTGGAGCGGTCACAAGACACCTACTTTTTCACTGACTGAGGTTAAGGCATTATCCGCAAGTGCAGATTTACACTAGATGTCAAGATATCCTGATCCGCTTGTCAAGATCTCGAGATGACGTCAACATAAAGAGACTCGGTTTGTATGGAGCCGACATGATTCCAACAGAACTTGTTAAAACGTTTAAATGTTGAAACGTTGTTGAATAATCTTTAAAATTGAAATATTTATGCAAAACAGAAAATCACTCCTTGAGAAGTCATTGGTTTTGTACTCACGATTTCGTAGTTTGGGGTTTATGTCGTCTGTGTTTTTACAATAAAATAGGTGAAAATAGGTGAAAAAGAAAAAAGATCCTCCAGAGTAGTATTGCCGAAATCTCATTAATGATCGAGAATCTCTACTCACTTACCTATTGTGCCCTCTGCAGTGGAGTGGTCTAAAGCGCTTCGCTGGAGATCGCTAGCCTCACACCGCTGAACTAGCACGGGTTCGAGTCCCGCTGGTGCATGTGTGAAAGTTTGCCAGTTACTTGCCGACGGGCGATGGTTCCCTCCGGATATTCCGGATTATTCCACCATTCAAACTGGCTGTGACCATATGAGTGAAATAACCTTGAGTGTGACATTAAACCCAATCCCTCGACTGACCTGCACTCACAATAAGAGAAGCAATCGAGGTTCATATCCCGGATAATGAATAAGCGCAGGATCGTACGAAAGCCGAGAGGGTTCTTCAGAGTTTTACTTTTTTCCGACTTCTGACTTCCGACTTCTGACTTCCGACTTCCGACTTCTGACTTCTGACTTCTGACTTCCGACTTCCGACTTCCGACTTCTGACTTCAGTCTTAGGATTGTTTTGCATTTATAATGCATTACATCTTAAATTAAGAAACATGGAATGACAGAATACCATTATTATGAAATCTTGTGCTTGAAAAACTGATTGCATGCGCGTTTAATAATCAGATAACCATTGAAGTTTATCTGCAGTTATGTTCTGATTATTAGAATGCGATAACTTCTAATGTAAATCGAAATACCTTATGTCACAAATCAAAGGCGCTTCAATTACATAATATAATAGCACAATTCTATTCAACTGATCATAATTACTTCCGAAATATTATAAATAAATATATAAATATACATTTCTCCTGGTTGATGAGAAGCTTTCTGGAACTGGAAAAAAATTGATATGCAAATAAGCTATTGGTGAGTTGATTAGACAGACAAATACGAATATTTTAGATTCTGATACCTTTGCAGTCCATTACATGTAACTTGTGTAAGGATGTGTGTTAGTTGAAATGAATTTTTAATAAATATGAATCGCACGAGTACTCCTTTGTTACTTCATATTTGTTAATAAGATATCATAATCCGTGCAGTTTCCAAAATAAAGTCCTTTATAATCTGTTGATATGTCATGAGAACCGTATTTCTATAAATTCTTATAACTTTTTAGAACTAGTTTTCATGATGCTGTAAATAAGCAATATTACAAAGAAAGACATTAGACTTATCGCTTGTGACAATTCCAGTATAATCTAGCCATTATCTTGAGTTCATTTGATGACTTCCCCAAATACTATTTGCAATAAATTACATCATTAGCAGATTTAAACTTCAAACCTAATGTCTCTCTAACCGTGGCCTAAAACTGGACCTAGAACGTTGGGGTTCCCTTTTAAATTGCCAATACTATAATCAGAAAGACCAAAGCACAAAGTCACAGATAGAATTATAGGTATTATTAGTTGCAAGGGGTGAATGAATGTCCAAAACTCTGAAGTCGGGAGCCAGAAGTCGGAAGTCAGAAGTCGGAAGTCGGAAGTCGGAAGTCAGAAGTCAGAAGTCGGAAGTCGGAAGTCGGAAGTCAGAAGTCGGAAGTCAAAATCAAAATAATAAACTTCAATGGTTATATGATTATTAAATGTACATGCAATCAGCTTTTCAAGCACACGATGCCATAATAACGGTATTGTGTTATTCCATGTTTCATAATTTAAGATGTAATGCATTATAAAAGAAAACAAATCCTAAGTCTGAAGTCGGAAGTCGGAAGTCAGAAGTCAGAAGTCGGAAGTCAGAAGTCAAAAAGTAAAACTCTGAAGAACCCTCTCGGCTTTCGTAGGATCGCCATGGCTGATTAGTACGAGAGCCGAGAGGA
Source organism: Hanleya hanleyi (assembly GCA_036873755.1). Classification (NCBI taxonomy): domain Eukaryota; kingdom Metazoa; phylum Mollusca; class Polyplacophora; order Lepidopleurida; family Hanleyidae; genus Hanleya; species Hanleya hanleyi. Next base: position 86,274 of record JAVTVY010024033.1, read on the forward strand.
GACTTCTGACTTCCGACTGTACAAAAGAAAAAAAGTCGGTAGTCGGAAGTCAGATGTCGAAAGTCGGAAGTCGGAAGTCAAAAGTCGGAAGTCGGAAGTCAAAACTCGGAAGTCAGAAGTCCCCTCCCGGCTTTCGCATATTCGCCATGAGCCGAACACTGTCAAGGCGTCTAGAACAGGACTTATACGAAAACTATCCATCCATATCGTTATTTTACTTACCTCCGCCATTTCGGTAACAGATGTAAGGGAATCTCCACACGTTGCCCAGGCCGACTGAACTCCCCAGCGTAACAAAAAGGAAGTCTATCGTCTTTGAATACTGCTGGCGTTTGACTTCTCTGTTAGCGGGATTTTCCATCGTCACAGTGGCACAAAAGCAGTGATCTTTGAAATTATGGCGACAAAATATCTCCAACAATAAAAGATCGATCCTGGTCGGAATTTGTAACACAGAAAGAAGAACACCAGAAGACAATCTTAATGTTAATTGTGAGAGCTGACGACAAATCGCGCTGAACTATATAAAATCATATCTCTACCTTATGTTTACTATCTGGGAATTCACACAAATGCTGATTTGGCCGGTTACCCTATAGTCGCCAGCAGGCACAAGCTAGTTTGTCTTATTCCCGATGTATCATTTGAAGTCTGGCCATGCCAGTCATGGCAATTTCCAGCTGAGAAATGTATGTAGCACTGAGACGTGAACACCCCAAACTCGGACAGAAGTTCACCAAGCGGACTACACATGTAAGTTCCCCCGCCGTTGAAAACTTCGCGGTGACTACGTGTCCACTGAGGTACCGCTATGGTACCGCTATGGTGAAGATGTAGTCACCGCTATGGTACCACACCGCTCTGGTCACAATGTTTTCACCAGCGGGGAACTTAGGTGTGTTCATGGCGCCGCGTGTTTCTATGATCTAGATCCATGTAAGTAGTATATAAAGGTGAGATTCATTAGCATTTGTGCCGCGCTGACTTCCGGTGTAAATAGTGGCGCGCGTCGCGCAATGCGCACATCCTGTCACGGCACACCTGACCTGACGTACCGTCCAGTGGGACTCTGAACTTGGGCTTTGGCAGCGGACATAAATCTGGTGTGAACCCTATGCAGCGAAAACGGGTGACAACACTGCGCCGTGTTGAAACATCACAACCCCAGTGATGTGTTCTTCCATGTATTTTCAAGGTCACGTTCGTGTGCAACATAATGTCACCACAGTGTTTTCATCTGTAAGATATTTATTCTGTCATGTTCGTACCATGGTAAAGAAAACTGAAAATTGGGGTGGATTCGGACAAGTTCAATCAGGGCACCACGATGAGCGCTGTTGCCTCAGGAATGTTGGTGCCAGCCTTGAAAGGCTTTTAAAATGGGATTTTTCATAAATCGTTAGTGCACAGGGCAAAACATATATATATAATAATAATATTTTGGCACGTAAAGAGTTACCTCCCTTTGGTTCATTTTTTGCCCCTCTAATCTGATCCCTCCCTGGCCCCTGCCGCTGGCTTAGAATCATGTAAAACAGTTAATGTGCATTCTAAAATGTTTTAATAACACGTGTCCGAGTCTCCCACCCAGTGAGGTGAATTCGGACAAACTTTGGTCATAATTAGCGCAATTAATAATACACCGATATGAAGGAAAACGGCATGTCTTATGGACGCTAATAACTAGGATGTCGTGGCGCGGTGAAGGGTGCATGTAAAAATCGGCCTCGGAAGAAAATCCTTGAAACGAATAGCCATAGCAATAACACTAGCAAGATTTTTGGTGGAGAAAATAGTATACTGAGAGAGCAGTAGAATACGACTAAAGCCGTGTCATGGCCGTTGTGAAATTTAACTTGGACTTCATCGTACGCATGCATAATCGGTAGGAAGGCTTAGAGTAGCCATTGTGAAGTATATTTGGGTCATACTGGGTCCACAATGCTGTGGATTTTGGGTGTAGCCTGACTGGTGTCCTATTGAAACTCCTGTTGGGTAGAGCAAGACTGGGGTGGTTACGTTGAACCGTGGCGTCATTTTGTGCATGTGCACTCAGTGAGTAGTTTAGAAAGAAAATTTTGGTGCACGCTTTGGGTATACGTGGAACACGCTTGGTTCAAATGTAGTGTGTCTGGGGTCCTGTTATAGCTTGTTGGGTAGGATAAAACTGTGGCGGTGACGTTGGTCTGTCACGTCATTGTGCTCATGCACAGTCCGGGAGTAGCAAAATAGGACATTTTCGTGTTAGATGAGGATGACCGATCATCTGTGGGTCTGGAATTGTCCATGTCGCGGTCGGGCTTTGGTAGAAAGCGCATGAGCAACCGGAGGTAGAACGCTCTACCGAAAACGACAGGGGTGAGAGACATCTGGGTCTCAGACCCAAGCAATGATAGGCCAAAGTATGGGGTTCTAAGGAAAGATCTCGCACTATACAACACGTTTGAGGGTGATACCACAGTGATGCATGAGAGAATAAGTGCATGAGATGTGAATAAGTGAGTGAGAGGTGAGCGAGTGACTGAGCGAGTAAGGTGTCAGTGATTGAGTGAGTCGTGAGTGAGCGGGGTGAAAAAATGAGTGAGGGAGGCGTGGAGGGGGGGTTATATAGCGATATAGAGAGAGAATGAACAGCAAACATTGCCCCATCAAACCATAGCGATCCGCTTTAGGTGTGTTTACATAGTTTTATGATGTTTATTGGTTTTCTGTGTCACCATGGTAGCTATTGTCCAAAGCGAAGCCGCCATTTGTGAAACTGCCCCTGTGTTGCGTCAATCTGTGGCCATGTTCGTTCTTGTCTGTTAGACGCATCGTCGGTCGCCCGCTCGCTCTTGTCCATCCCTAAGCCTCTGCGAACAGTCCAGGATACTGTAACTGTAACATTTTCACGAACAGCTGTTTTCGATGCTCTGTGCATTTGACCGCACAGATCGTCTGTGGGTGGTAATCCCATATCGTCTTCCAAGAGACGTTCGGTTTTCTGGATGATTAGGTGGATGGAATCGCTCTTTTTTTCAGGCGACAACAGGCTACACTGTTACTAGGTCGCTATTAAGGGCTTGTAGCCCACCTGCACATTTCTTTAGTACTATATCGAGTCTTTCTCCAGGTGAGATTATTTTGGTGAATACATGTTTGCTGAGGTGCAGTTTTAGACTTATTATTCTAATTAATATTATTAATAGTGGCGGGGCCCTCGGTGGCCGAGTGGTCTAAGGCGCTTCGCTGGTGACCGCTAACCTCACACCGCTGAACCGGCACGGGTTCGAGCCCAGCTGGTCCATGTGTGAAAGTTTGTCAGTTACTTGCCGAAGGGCGGTGGTTCTCTCCGGGTACTCCGGCTTCCTCCACCAACCAAACTGACTGTCACCAAATGAGTGAAACAAACTTGAGTGTGACATTAAGCCAAATTCCCTCCCTCCCTATTAATAGTGGCAAATGTTTCACCTGCTTGAGTGGAGACACCACAGGGGTCCTCATTATCAGTTAATCTGCCCTAATCTAATTAGTCTGCAGTTTTAGAAGTGAACCCGTTTATTTTTGGGAAAGAATTGACCATGGAGATTCGAAATTTGGCATGGTTATTCTGAACTAGGTAACGAAAAAAGAGGTGCTGAGATATTAATGTTCAATGTGGCCATCGCATTTTATTCATTTGTTCAATCAAAAACAAATAAAATTGCACAGAAAAAGATCTGGGCCCAATTAAAACGAGAGATCCTGAAGGGTCTTGGAGCCCACCATTGTCCGATAATTGTAAGCTAATGACAAGAAGATCTTTTTGTCCATTGTTACTAAGAACAAAGAAATGATTTGTAATTTTGTTTGCAGAATTTCGAATTTGAGCGAAAAAGATCGAAAAAAGGGACACTGGAAAACACCAAGATATTATCTTTCTAAGTTTCAGGAATTTCAAGATTTCTAGAAACTGTACTTGATGTCGGTTGTTATAGTACAAGTGAAATGAGCAATGCTAGTCTGAAAGTGAATGTCCAGAGGATCCTTCATCTTCGTTTTGTAGTTGCTTTTTTTCGCACGTGTCATCATTGGGTACTGGAAGCGAAGACAAATCTCTTTGACACTTTCGCATGAGCTATGAAACATACCTAAGATTTTATAATGAGGAACGAATGCTATTTCTGTTCTGTTTACTGGGGTAGTTTGAGTTATCTCTTTTAAGATACCATGCTCGAAAATAGTAAGATGGTACAAAACTTAATACTGAAGGGATCCCGTCTGTGCAGTAATGTTGAAACTTTGAAAGTGTCTGAATCCTGATTATCTCTCTTGGATCGAAACACGCAGTAGTCTACAGTTGTCGAGTTGTGACGTTGTGTCACAAGAGTGACGTCCCTTCGTTTAGCCGACCCGTCGGCAGACGAAACGGTGTGGCAGTTCACTTGCAATGGCATGGAATAAAGTAAACTGTTTTAAAATTTGAAGAAATACATTTTAATTCGGAATCATTTGAACTCCTTGATATAGAAGGTGAAGGTATGGATATTCTCTATAGTCAATATATAGAATATGCCCCACCGTTTGATCCGCCTAATCTTGTGATGCAATGTCACAACGCGGGAATACCGTATTAATTTGAAGCGTAACTTGGATTTTCGAATCGGACCAAAAAGGTATCTTGCACAACTAGGCCCCATGTGAGATCTGTGTACCAAATTTCAGAAAGATCCATGAAGTATTTCCTGAGAATTCACGATAACAATGTTTCAAGGGGAAATTCAAGAAGGACACCTGGTGGCCATACTGGATTTTCGAATCGGACCCAAAAAGGTATCTTGTGCAACTGGACCCCAAGGGGAACATGTGTACCAAATTTGAGAAAGATCCATGCAGTACTTCCTGAGAAATCACCATAACAAAGTTTCATGGGGAAATCCAAAATGGCCACCTGGTGGGCATATTACATTTTCGAATCGGATCGAAAAAGGTATCTTGCACAACTAGACCCCAATGGGAATCTGTTTGAGAATTTGAGAAAGATCCAGTAGTACTTCTGGAGAAATCACGATAAAGTTTCATGGGGAAATCCAAGATGGCCGCCTGGTGGCCATATTGGATTTTCGAATCGGACCAGAAAAGATATCTTGCACAACTAGATACCAATGGGAACCAGTGTACCAAATTTGAGAAAGATCCATGCAGTAGTTCCTGAAACATCGCAATAACAAAGTTTCATGGGGAAATCCAAGATGGTCGCCT